>PVJX010038976.1:0-16020 GCA_004027295.1 Dolichotis patagonum
ATGAGGTTTTTTTTTTTTTTTTTAATACTCTCAAAGGAAAGTAAGCCTATTTAAATGACCCAAACATGTCGTGTGGCTTTTATACAAGACAGATACCATTTTCTGCATGATAAGAAAATAAGACATAAAGTCAAAAGACAAGCAATGAATCTCTGGGTATACCTTGGGCTTGCTTGGTATGAACAAGGCCCAAGTTTAATCCCCAGAACCACCCTCCTAAAAAAAGGGCAAGCAATGATAAAAGAAAAAGTATGTTAAACATATATATTTCAGAGGGCTAATTTCCATACTACATAAAGCACCTTCTATCACCAATAAGGAAATGACCAATAACTTAACAGAGTAGGTAAAGGATTTGGCTTTTTGAGAAAGGGTTTCACTATGCAGTGCAGGCTGGCCCTGAACTCACTACGTAGCCCAGGAAGGCCTGGAACTTTCGAAGGTCTCCTGCCTCAGCCTCCTAAGTGCTGGGATTATAGGTGTACACCACCACACCCTGCATAGAATTTGAAAAGTGTTCACAGGAAAGGAAAATATTAACTTGTACATTCATGAAAATACACTTGCTCTCAGTAATAAAATGCATTGTCAAGGCAATTCGTTGCAACACTATAAAAGATAGTTATCAACAGGGAGGGGCCGGGGATTTAGCTCAGTGGCATAAGTGCCTGCCTGGCAAGCGCAAGGTCATGAGTTCAATCCCCGGTACCGCCAAAAAAAAAAACAAAAACAGGGAGCCAGTTAACTAGAAATATCCATAAAATGATATTCTACAGTAGTACTTTATGGCAATAGCTATTTACAAAGTACTTACAGTGCTGTTATGCTTGTTCTAATTGTTTAAAGTTATATCTTGGGTTTCTAAACAATCCTATTCTTCCACTTTAAGTTGCAGAAACAGAGAAAAGTAAAGTACATTGGGTAAGATTACAACTACTCAGCAATGAAACCAGGAGTTAAGGCCAAGAGTCTGGCTCCAGAACCAATGTTCTCAACCACAAGACATATTTTTAAGTGAATGCGTGGAGGAGACAGGGCTGGGAAAAGGACATTATAGAATGGTGCTTATGATAAGATTTATAATTTTAAAAATATATCTATGATTTTTATGTGTATTTCTAGAGAGATATGCAAGAAATTTATATTCCATTCGGGGTTTTATAACATATATAAACACACTTGATCCTCTATCTGTGGATGCCGTATTCTCGGATTCAACCCATAACGGATAGAAAATATTTGAGAGAAAAAGTGCATTTGTGCTGAACATGGATAATTTTTTGTTACTATTCTCTAAACAGTTTAGTATAATAACTATTTACAAGGCATTTATATTGCATTAGGTGTCTTGTTTGTTTTTGTTTTGTTTTAGTTCTTTGACACAGGATCTCATAGTACAGGCTGCTTAAACTCACTGTGTAGCCCAGGCTGGCCTGGAACTCGCAACAATTCGTCTGCCTCAGCCTCCCAAATACTAGAATTACAGGTGTGTGCCATCATCTCCACTTTGTATCAGGTATTTAAGTAGTTTAAAGATAATTTGGGTTTATTTTGTTTTTTTGCTTTGAGACAAGGTCTCACTATGCGGTTCAGGCTGGCCTTGAACTCACTTTGTAGCCCAGGTTGTCCTCAAACTTATAGTGATCCTCTTGCCTCAGCTTTCTGAATGGTAGGATTAACAAGCATACACCACCATGGCAAGATAGTTTTAAGTCACAAGAAAATGTGCACAGATTACATGCAAATGCTAGGCCATTTTATATAAGGTACTAGAGCAACCACAGATTTTGATACCTTCTGGGGTCTTGGAGCTAAATCCATCATGGATACCAAGTGACAACTGTATGGCTGTTTTTTCCCTCATTTTTAGGGTTATTTGTTTGGGGCTGGGGGCAGAACCCAGGACCTTGTACGTATACGTGCTACCACTAAGCCTCATTCCACTTGTACATTTTGAAAAACTAAACCCAAATTAAACACTCAAATTAGAAGATCCTCACAAAGGGTAATAATGCAAAACAGAAACAGCACTAGGTTTCAAAGTGGGTTTTCCTGGCGGCTCTGGTTTAAAAAAAGAAAATCATGCCTTTTATTTATTGTCTTTTTGAGACAGGGTTTCACTACACAGCTCAAGCTGGCCTTGAACTCACTTTGTAGCCCAGGTTAGCCTCAAACTCACAGCAATTCTCCTGCCCCAGCCTCCTGAGTGCTACAATTACAGGCGTGTACCACCACACGCAGTAAAAATCACTCTCTTAAAGGAAGAGTTGACAGCCTTTTTTTGTAAAGGGCCAAATAGTAAATATTTTAAGCTTTATAGGCCATAGTCTGTATACTGTACTGTCTGTCACTGTACTGCTAAACAAATGTAAGAAAACCTCCTTTGTGGAGACCAAAATTTGAATTTTATCTAAATTTTAAGTGTCATAAAATATTATTAAGTTTTTCAACTTTTTTTTTTAATGTAAAAAATAAGGCCAGGGATACAGCTCCGCAGCACAGCACCTGACTGGCAAGTGCAAGGTCCTGAGTTCAACTTCCGGTATGGGGTAGGAGGTATAAAAATAAATAAATGAGCATGGTAGCACATGTCCACCATCCCAGCACTCTGGGAGGCTAAGGGGCTCTTAAGTTCCAGTCCAGTTTGGCCAGCCTGGCAATTAACAAGACCCTGTCTCAGAAAAAAAGTGAAAATAATTTTTGCTTACAAGCCAACATAGACCTATAAGTCAGTTTTTGGATCCTTACCTTAAACAATACATTCAATTAAGGGGTAGGCCTCAGAATCTCTAAGGTCATTTCTCACTATTAATACACCTAAATTTTGCCTGGCAAGCACAAGGTCCTGAGTTCAATTCCCGGTACCAAAAAAATAAATAAATATTCTTAAATTCCCTGATAGTATGGCAGATAGGGCAGGAAAAGCCATATCTATTGGTATTTAAATGATCCGAATATTTAGTCACAGTAGTAAGCTTGGTGTTTCAAAAGATTTTTAGACTTAAGATGCAGAATGTTTCAAGTCAACTGTTTACTCTTTTTTTTAACTCCTCACTATAAATTTTAAGTAAAATGTATTGCAGCAATTTTTAACATATTATTATTATTATTCCTATTCCACTTTCCATTACAAAAGTGATAAGACTCTTGGTGATAAGCATGACATGATTTTATTTTGGTATTTTCTGCATCTAGCACAATAACTAGCAAGAATACTGGCCGGATAGTGCACACCAGTAATTGTAGCACTTAGGAGGCTGAACCAGGAAGATCCCCACAAGTTCAAGGCCAGCCTAGACCATGTGGTAAGACCCTGCCTTGAAAAACCAAAAAATGAACAAACAGACAAAAAAAGGATAGGCCCAATATTTGCTGAACAATTTCTAATCTGCCTTCACTACTTTATATAATCTTTAACATGCTACTTTAACAAATCTCCATCAAGGAAATAAGCAGCAGATAGATACCTTCACTGTGCTGCGGCACAGTGATGATAATTTAGTGTCCTGACTCTAGCTAGCATCATGTAAAATGTGTCTGAATCTTAGTTTTGGAACTTACTAATCATGTCTCCCTTCGCCTCAATTCCTCTTCAAAAAAATGGTGAAAATTGTTGTACCTGCTTCAGGATACAGTTTTAAAGATTAAATGACAAAATACATTTAAAGCACCTAGCACACTTTGTGGCAAAAATAAAGTTTCAATCTGGTATAGTTTTTGGCAAATACGAAGGTTTTAATAAACAACCATCTTTGGGTTGGACACAAAGCTCAAGGGTAGAGCACTTGTCTATCATGCACAAGAACCTTGGTTCCATTCCCAGTATTGCCAAATAAACAAAAACATCTCATGTCCCTAAGAATCAGGTCAAATTGGTCTTCCTTTTTCTACCCCTTACCCTTAAAATTTTGTTTTCCCAAAGCAGCTAAACTGAGCTTCACACCCAGATCACTCAGGCTCAGACTTTAAATCCTCACAGTTCACAGGCAGTGAAAATAAGTCTCAACTGTTGAGACTTAATTTGCAAAGCTAATGACCCAGCTCCTACTTGCACCTCGGTTTCCATTTCACATTACTCAACCTTGGTCCTTGGAAATTCGGGCTACACTGACCCATCAGTTCCTCAAACACTCCAAGTTCATTGCCATTCTAGCTGTTTTGAAACAGCTAGAACACTCTAGCAGATTACTTGGCTACTTCCTATCTTTCTGATATCAGCGTTTTAAAAGTCACTTTAACTTTTTTTTTTTTTGATACTGGGGATCTAACTCACGGACCTCACGCTTACAACCCCAAAAGTCACCTTTTAAAAGTCCTACAAGCCTTAGTAGACAGCCAGTCTCCTACTCTGACATTGTCTTTTAAATTTTCTCCAGCACTCCTATTAATTTCTTACACTCCAGCTGCTAGCCCCGCCTTTACATACCACGTGTCAACTTCCTGTGAGAGAAGCCCAAGCAACCTGGCACAGTCACTGAATGAACTGGAGAAACAATCTACAAGATGCTGTGTGCACTGCTGTCAATCACTAAGAGACTTAATTACCTGTGCCAGAATTCACGCGAGGGCCACACTGTCCCCCAACCCCGCTCTTTCCTGGCTACACCTAAGAGCTCCAGATTCCGGGGGTTTCGGTTGGTGAATTCTGGGGCAACAGCTTCATTTTCCAGAGTTTCTGTTTCGGGCTTCACCGCTGGCTTGGAGCTGGTTGAGAAAGCTGCGAACTGACACCCTAAGAAATGGAAACGACCACATGGATCATAAGAGTAAAAAAAAAAAAAAAATACAGGTAGAATATAAACCTGTTCTAACTATTCCCGTCCCCAGGCTTCCGGCTTTGAAAGGAGGGCGAAATGTACGTTGTCATCACAGACCCTGCTACGTAACGTTCCGCTGCAGTTATCTCAAAGCTGCTAGCACGTTTACTTTCCGTTACGTTGAATACAAAACAATTTCTAAGAGCCAGGCTTGAGGGTGCACACCCATAATCCCAGCACACTGAGACGCTGAGGTAGGAAGATGGCAAGTTCAAACCAGTATAGGCAATTTAAAGAGATCTAGTCTCAAAATAAACAGGGGTAAAGGCACTGGAAATGTAGCTCAATGCCAAGATTCTCGGTTCAATCTAACTACAAACAAAATAGGGATTGTAAAATTCACTTACTGTGCAGGCACTGAGGAGTACGCTGAGATGTGAAGTCAGATAAATAACCCGGATTCCTGCAAATTGGCAAATTCCAGAGCCGTGATAAAAACGCCATCGCTGAAAGGATGACGGACGAAAGCACGGAAAGCCTGCTTTCTTTTCCTAACTGTAGACAGAACAATTACCCGGCTTCAGCCATACTAAATCAGGGCAGAGAGGACACAAACTGCCGCAAATGATGAAAGTCACTACTTTCTGGAGCTGAGTGGCCACAGGGGCAATCCGTCATTCCGGCTCCGCCAATCACCGCATACGTCAAGACGCACCCAGGCTCTGAGCCAACCAACCGCCCTCCTAGGGAGACACTCCGGGAAGGTCACTGGGAAACGGTGTTGGTTCCAGTCTAGCCACTAAGGACCCTACTACGTCCTTTCACTAATGTTTGGGTTCTCCAGTCTCAGAGCTTCCGATTAAACTTCGACAGATCTATGCATGTGAGGAAAAAGAGCAGAACCAGATGCAGTTGTTTTCAATGAACTAAAAACTTGCCCGTACTCCCCAGCGAAAGCCTTCCCTGGTCTAGCCATATGCAGACCCTTAAGTCCTAGAACAAAGCATAGCCGATCTACATCCTGCCCGAACAAGGACTTAAAATGATACATTATATGTCCAAACTAATTCTACCATAAACCACTTTTTCTAGAAGACACGGGACAGTTTTAACAGCGCAAGCGCAAAATCGCCTGTGGCAACAATTCAGCTAGTATTTCCTCCTGCCCGTAGTCCCACCTCCTAACATCGGTTCTCCCCTTTCGCACCCTTCTCCTCTGGTCTCTAATTGGACGCACATTTTGAGCCGCCCACTTTATGGTTCCTCCTTTCCGGCTGTCCCCCTCCCCTCCTTCCCGCCGTGCCTCGCGGCCAGGCCCGGAAGTGGGAAGTGGAACGCGTTGTTTCCCAGCACCGACCAGGGCGCTGCTCTGGGCTCTGCACCTGGGTACCGCTCTTGGTGCTGCTGCGCGGCTCGTGGGCGAAGGTAGTAATTGTCAGCCGTAGGAGTCAGATTGGACGCGAACTCCACCGCGAAGATGGAGGGACCTTTGTCCGTGTTTGGGGACCGCAGCACTGGGGAAGCGATCCGCTCCCAGAACGGTAAGGGGGGCGAGGCCTGTATCGGTTTGTCCTAGGCTGCTGGCCTCTGCCCTTAACGGCTCACAGCAGAAAGGCCCGGTAAAAAGTTCCGCCCAGACGCTTCTCGTTCCGTAGCCGTGGCGACCCATCCTGCCCTGACCCGTGAGTGCAGTGCATTTGGAGCGCCTCCCGGGAGAAGCGCGGGTGCCCAGACCGGTATACACATGGCGCGTCCAGGCGAGAAAGCGCGGCTCGGCCGAGACACGTGCCAGCCACGCCCACAGACTGCAACACCCCGCCCCCCAGCATCCCTCCCCGTCTTCAGTTCTATTCCTAGGACTCACAGCCAAAAAAATTTTGAGTACGCCTTCACAGTTATCTCTTGTGAATGTGACTATAGAATTAACTGACTTGCGTTGCTGCTTTCTATTTATTTACTGTGCATGTCGGGTGCTTCGATGCGCACTCACCCAGGTTTTGTGCAGAACCTGAGATGAGTTAAAGAAATACTGGATTCAATATTAGTATGAACGAAACCTATTCATCCTAGACAACAATAAGAATTAGCAAACTTCCTGATACCTGTCGCAGTTAATTATTTTTTTGATAAAGGCCTTTTTGTCCCTTGAATTTTAAGTAACTGTTAGCGCCTTCACTTTAAAAAACTACTAGGTTTTTCATATTTAAAAAATGAGGTTGTTCAAGGCCAGCGTGGGCAGCAACTTAAAAAAAGATACTGTCTCAAAGTTAAAGTAAGGGCTGGGTATGTTACTCAGTGATACGACACCGTGCCTGAAAAGCACAACACCTCAAGTTCAGTCCGCAGGACCTATACAAACACCAAAAGCCAAAACCTGCTGGAGTCAGAAGGGAAAGGTTGATAGCACTGGCCCCCTACAAGGCAGAGCATAAAATTTTAACTGTCGATTGATTACTTTCATATTTTATGAGACAGTAAACTCCTTAAAACAGTTCATCTGTTTATTAAATATGCTCCCAATGAAATTTGCTAGCCTTTTTTGATAGACTTCTAGCAGGTGATTTTTTTAATAAAAAGGACATAATTGCATAGTTTTGGAAACTTTAGAACTATTGGATGTTTTTTAGTTCTTTAGGCTGAAATAAATGATTGTTCTTTAGAACAGTGGAGTTTACTAATGTTATTTCTTTTCTACTTTTCCACCGATTATCTAGTTATGGCCGCAGCTTCTATTGCAAATATTGTAAAAAGTTCTCTTGGTCCCGTTGGCTTGGATAAAATGTTGGTAGACGATATTGGTGTAAGTACATTTAACTATCATATTGTTCACTGTTTTTGCTCTGTAAATTACTTGTTTTTCTGAGTCATGGTAGTGGGACATATATGTTAAAGTTGAATGTGCATCATTGTGAGGCTGTGTTGATTTAGGGGGCATCTTGTTCCCAAAGGTGATTGATGTGACCACTTTGTACTGTGTATTTCCTAGGATGTAACCATTACAAATGATGGTGCCACCATCCTGAAGTTACTGGAGGTGGAACATCCTGCAGCTAAAGTTCTATGTGAGCTGGCTGATCTGCAAGATAAAGAAGTTGGAGACGGAACTACCTCAGTGGTAGGTGGGCCAGTGGCTAAACAATAGTCATTTTATCAGGGCCTCACTATAAGTGAGTCATTTACTCTGAGTCTGAAATAAGTTAGGCATTTTGAGAAGAAAAATATTACTGTTTAGCAGGTAAAAATTGAGAAACAAACTTTGAAAATCTATGATTATGGTTAGTTTGCATACTTTTAGTAAGGAAGGAATTTGAAGTAAAGAAACAATATCCTCATTTCAAATGTTGGATTTCAAGAGTTTGGGGGCATCTCATTGTGACAATATTCATACATCAGAGAAATGTTTTTTAGGGTTTCTGAAGTTCTGTTTCTTTTTACACTACCGTCTAAGACTGAGAAATTTCTAAAAACTTGTATTACCTAACGGAGAAAAATGTTACTAGCTTTTTAAAGGGTATTTATATTTAAAATGTTGAGAGGCAATCTGAGGAACTTAAAATTGGAGTATGAAAAAAAAAAAGAATTGGAGTATGAGAAAGCATGTTGCCACCATGACATACATAGGTATAAGTACTTCCTTCAAAAGAAGCTAAAAGGATTTTTAAGTTATAACAAATATTTCTTAGTAATCTTTACAAGAAGGATTTTTTAATTAAAATTAAAAGCCTATAATAGTAGAGATCACGCCAACAGAATATAGCTTCTCTTGAGCACATAGTCTCTCTTGGTAATGGATGTGTTCTGGTCTATTGTAGAGCTAGTCACAGCATTGTTTGGCTTCTCTCTGATTTTGTCCATTGTTATGCAGACTCTTTAGCACTATTTTTAATACCCTGTTCCTCTTCCTCACCATCACCCTTTTGTTAATGCCCACTCACCTTGGTATTGTATTTTTATGCACACATTGTGTGTGTTGAGTGTTAGGCATATTTAAACCTGTGAATGTTTTCTCAACAGGTTATTATTGCAGCAGAACTTCTGAAAAATGCAGATGAACTAGTCAAACAGAAAATTCATCCCACATCAGTTATTAGTGGCTATCAACTTGCTTGCAAGTAAGATTGTTTGCGTGGAAACCAAATTTTATTGGCTGTAATATATATGTGAACAGTCTGGGTCTTAATGTCTTCATTAATGACAACCTTTTAACTTGGAAAGGTTGTGTATCAGGATCCATGTGGTAACATTTGAAGTAAGAACATGGGCCAGTATCTTTCCCATTTGACTACCACATTTTCTCCTGTGATAGATTTTGTGGCTATGCTTATGGGATAGATGAAAGTTGCCATGATCTGAAGAGGGAGGGCTTTTCAGTGTCCTCCTCCTATATGAAATGGCTGAACAGAAGAACATTTCCTAGAGCAAAAGTTTGACACCACGTGCAGTGTGATAGAACCAACAGGTTTGAGTAGCAGACTTGTATTTTTCTCTCCACACCTTCAACAGGGAAGCTGTGCGCTATATCAGTGAAAACCTCATTATTAACACAGATGAACTCGGAAGAGATTGCCTGATTAATGCTGCTAGGACATCCATGTCTTCCAAAATTATTGGAATGTATCCTTAAATGTTCAGTGAAGTTTAAGGTCTTTTTGATGGAGAAGGTCCTGGGGGTTGGACCTGATTTGAGTTCTTAAAATATCAGTTTATTGCAAATTGAAAATTATGTTAGAGACAAGTAGTGGCATATTCAATTGCCTATTGCCTTCCTGCGTTTGGTAAAATAGCCTGTGTGGGTGGTGATAATAACTGTAGTGATTTTTATAGCACAAGCAGTGCTGCTTTTCTTTGATGAATAAGATTGCTAAAAGAAAGTCCTTTTGAATTGCCTTTGCTCTTCATGTGTACACGCTGTTCAAAGTCTTGTTATCCTTAATTATTGGTACAGAAATGGTGATTTCTTTTCCAATATGGTAGTGGATGCTGTCCTTGCTGTTAAATACACTGATGCAAGGGGCCAGTCTCGCTACCCAGTCAATTCTGTTAATATTCTGAAAGCCCACGGGAGAAGTCAGACAGAAAGCATGCTCATCAATGGCTATGCGCTCAACTGTGTGGTGGGATCTCAGGGTAAGTTTGGGATTTCATCATAGAGTGAAATTGTGACACTTGAAGCCATCTCTTTTTGTACTTTGTGTGCAGTACTTCTTTTTGTAACCTAAGCACACATAAAATGTTAGGAGGAGTGCATTGAAAGAGATTGCGTTCTCATAGTGCCATTAAGCTCTTCCAGGGTTTAATGCACTAAAGTTACAATCCGAATTTGTGTGGTTGTATATCTTGTAATATATTTATTATGTCTTGTGATTTTAATGATTGGTATATTTGATGAACAGTAGCATTACTATAGTCATTTAAAGGAACTTGATGTTTCGTTCACTTGCAGGCATGCCCAAGAGAATAGTTAATGCAAAAATCGCTTGCCTTGACTTCAGCCTGCAGAAAACAAAAATGAAGCTTGGCGTACAGGTGGTTATTACAGACCCCGAGAAACTGGACCAAATTAGACAGAGGTATGTTGAGATTTTTAGCTTCGTACAGGGAGTGTTGCTTAATTATACTTGTGTTGGATCAGGTGACAAGAAACCAAAACAATATGTGGTGTGTTTCATAGGTAACAAGTTATCAGAACCACTGATTTTGTGGTTATAGAAATCAAGGTTTTGTTTTCATTGTGGGTTTTTTGTTTGTTGGTTTGCTTGTTTTTTTGAGACAGTGTCTTGGTAAGTCATCCAGTCTGTGCTCAAAGCTCAAACTTGTGATCCTCCTGTCTCAGCCTCCCAGAGTGCTTGGATTGCTGATATGATCACCCACCAGGCCAAGAAAAAGTGTGTTTGGAGGACGTTTAATTTTTTAAAAACTTTTAAGTGTGTTTGGAGGACTTTTAATTTTTTATTCAAGTCAAACTGTTTTACATAAGCTCCAGGAAAATTAAAAAATACGGGATTTGTAGTGATGTAACATATGAAAATGTGCCTTTCATAGACTTTTGGTCTCCTGGGTCTTAAAATTCAGGATAAAAAAAACCATGAACTTACTTCCTCATAGAAGCAGTATAGAACTCAGCAGTTAAGAATTGACTGCTTGATTCTAGGCATTTTAGGTGCTGGTATTCGTTCATTGGCATACTAGAGAGTTTTTGAACGTAGTTTGACTGCTCAAGAAATTTTGGCTCCTCACTTCCACTTGGCCCACATCACTCCAATAATTTTATTTATAGGCTGAGTATAGTGGTACATGCCTGTAATCCCAGCGCTCAGGAGGCAGAGGTAGGAGGATCACTCAGAGTGCAAGGCCAGCCTAAAATACATATAGCAAGAGCCTGTCTCCAAAACATACAATAAAACAGCACTACAGTATTTTTATATGACATGATGTATATGTTTATGAGGTACAGTGTGGCATTTCAATATATGTATGTAGTGTGTGATGATCAGACCAAGGTGAGTGGTATATATGTCCCCGCTGACATTTACCATTTCTCTGTGTTGGAAACATTTACAATCCTCTCTACTTCATTTTTTGAAATAATCAGTTGTGGTTGACCTTGTCATCATACTATACTGTTAAGCACTTGAAATTATTCCTCCTAACTTTACCACTCTACCTTTTAGCCTTTCTCCCTCTACCCCTCACGCATGTACAAACCTTCCCTAAGTGCTGATAACCACTAATTATTCTCTCCTTCAAGGTATTTTGTTTTTTGACCTTTCTTCATTAGTTTGAACACACAGCTGAATTAAACAAGGATGTTTCGCTGTGATTTAGGAGTGGTCTTTTAACCATCCGCTTATACATACTTTTACCTCTTTCCTTCGAAGGCCAATGCTACAGTAATTTTTCCATAGTCTCTTGTCTTTTTTTGTCCTAGTGCCTCACTTCATTGATCTTTCTCAACCATATCTTCAACTGTTCTTCTCATGAATCCACTTCAGGTTCTTCTGTTCCTATGTGAAAGGCCTGTTCTCCTACATCCCGCTCTAGTTGCTCCCTGTCCCTCTATATTTCTGTGGGTGTTACATACGAGTGACTTACACAGAACTGTTTACCAGCACTTCACTTGTTATCTGCTCATTGGCTGTTTTCTCCAGTGGAGGGCAGGTGTGAGTGTGTAGACTTGTTAGACTTTCAACGGGCCTTTGTTGCTTCTCCCTTAAACCACTTTTAGGGGAGGAGTGGCTTGGTCATGTTCACTTGCCTGTGTTCTCTGTGCCATCGTCTCATAATACTCTCCCTGGAGTAGCTCATTTATCCCCATGAGTTCAGATATTTATGCTACAAACTCCCAAATCTGTTCCCCACAATTCTAAACACATACATTTACCAGTAATTGAATCTTTTTTTTTTTTAGTACCAGGGATCGAACTCACAACTGCACACTTGCAAGGCTTATGCTGCTGAGCTAAATCCCTATGCTGCTGAGCTAAATCCCCAGCCCGTAATTGAATCTTTTTAGGCATCCCAAAATCAGTATTCTAAAATTAATTTAGGATATTCTAAGTCTACTTGGCTTTTTAGTTAAAAGGACTCCTCCACTCGGGCAGCAGACTGAGAAACAAGTTTAATTCTTTTCTGCCTAGTAGAATGAGTCGCCAATTTAGGAATATTCAAGTTGTGAGTTTCATAATTGCTGTATAAGACTGACTTTGTCAGCTACAAATGAATGCAGAATGTTCTTCCAAAACAGAACTCATTTGTAAATCATGGACTTTACCCTGTTTCTTCCAGTCTCTTGAAGACCACTTGATTTTTGCCTCCAAATTAAATGCACCAATTTCGTTTCTCTTGCCCAGATGATTGCAGAGGTAGCCAAACTAGTCAGTCACAGAGATATTTTTCTTTCTCCTCAGTCTAAACCGTAGTGGTGAACCTTCCAGCAATACAAATCAGCTCACTGCGGTCCACATACCTTAGGTTTATCACCAGTGATCTAAACTATGCTTTGTTTACTTTCTGTTATATGTCTATACACCGGCATTGTAATGCAGAAAACAGAGACAAAATGATTCCCTTCAGTTTGTAGCCCCAGTCCACCAGTCCCTGGCACGATACTAGTTCAGAAGGCAGGGAAAAGTAGAAGCAAGCTCTAAAATGTTTGGATGTGGTAAAGCATGACTTTAATCCTAGCTACATGGAAGTCTGTGGCAGGAGGATCATGTGAGTGAAGGGGTTTACAACCACCCATGAGCAACATAGTGAGGACCCACCATAAAATAAGACGACTAGTATTTGCAAATACACAAAACAAGAGTACATTTATTTATCATTATGCTCAAGTATTATGTACTGTGACAGTGTGAGCTGTAATTGTATACAGTAGAAGCAAAGGAATTTTACCCGTATCATAATCATTACAGACATATGAGTAATGTGTGGCACTATGATGTTAGGACAGCTCTCACATACTTAGGAGAAAAGAATTTTTTGGGTTCATTATCTTTTGGGACCACTGTTCTATGTTTGGTCCATCTTTAACAAAAATGTCATGAATGTGGCACGTGATTGGACCTAAAAAACTTGAGTGCCCTCATCTATTCACATGGCTTCAATATAATGTTTTGAATCTGTCTTTACTGCACATTGCTTGTCATTTCCCTGGTAAACCTTACCATGTCCTACCATCTTCAACTCAGTAACAAAGGCTGTATTATCCCAGTTTACACTTCCGATTTCCCAGCCTGCCCCCAAACTATATTTTACTCAGAGTCACTATATGTTCCAATTAGCTAAGCCGTAAACTTTGACTATAATTTTTAGCCTGTCCTTAGGTTATCCTTACAATATTCTTGTCTCATATTTATAGCTCTTGTGTCTTTGATCTTTCCAGTGTGTTTTACACATTGTCATAAGGGAATCCTTTTGAACAAATAGACTGAATAATACCAGTTTCACTAAAATTAAAATTACCAAGTGTTTTAGCCAACTAGGCACATTAATATGGGCTACAAGTTTTATCTTCTATTCTCATGCAGTTTGAACTCTGCACCACTTTCTTTGGTTTTTTTTAATTTTGTTTTAAAAGGGGGTAAAATTAAACACAACAAAACAGAACGGGACATAAGAAAGCATAAATTTCAAAACTAGACAACCAGAGATCTTCACTATGTCATATTGTCTCTTGTTTTCTTCCAAATGGTTGTCTTTATCTTTGCATATGGGGAGCTCATACTAAATAACATGGCCAATCTTTTCACAAGATGTGTAGTTCACTGGCTCCCACTTGCTAAGCGGGGTGAGGGAGGGGTACGGGATGGGGGACAGGACGACATGAGATGTCTGATTCTCAACCCACACGCAGGCAGGATCACAGCCATCCCCCAGAGAGGGGAAGAGCTTGTTCTCCCAGCACCCCGAGTCAACCGCATGGTGCAGGTCCCGAGGCGCCAGGGTCTCTCCCCTGCAGGCCCCCCGAAGTCCGCCATACTCACCTGCTATTTCTTTCTGATGAATTGACCATTCCATTTCCAAAGATCTGAAATGGCCAACAGACCACAGGAAGAATTCTCTTCAGGCTCCTGTTTGAAACCAACAGCTACAAGCAATCTGCTGGCCTTGCTTCAGGGCCACATCCCTTTCTTCTTGTCCTGCCTAGTAGACTGGATTTATGCCTCTCCTGCTTGTCAGATGGTGTCTCTGCATACCACTCTGATAGTGCTGACCCTAGAGGTGTGATAGGTGCTTTTTCCCACTAGATTTGGGCAGCAGGCTTTTTAGTATTTTCATATAACACTTGTTGATTAAGAACTCATATTGGACTTTGGAGAGCAAAGCGGTGCTTTATCATTGCTTAAATTTTGTCATAAATTGGAGAATTAAACTTAGGTTTTAAGTTAGGGAACAAAGGATGATAGAATTTAACCTGCAGCTGTTTCATGGAAAATGCCTAACAGAAGTTACAATTGTGTTATTAAAAGGCAAAGAGGATAACTCTGGGTTATTAAAATACTTCTTTTGTAGAGAATCAGATATCACAAAAGAGAGAATTCAGAAGATCCTGGCAACTGGGGCCAATGTTATCCTAACCACTGGTGGGATTGATGACATGTGTCTCAAATATTTTGTGGAGGCGGGAGCTATGGCAGTTAGAAGAGTCTTAAAAAGGGACCTTAAACGCATTGCTAAAGCTTCTGGAGGTACGTTTTCTGCCAGCTCTTGGGTAAAATGCTTCATGTTAATATGTATAATGGTCTTTGGGGGAAATGGCAGGCGCTTGTCTGAGCCATAAACCTGAGATCTGTAGTGTATCACTTTTGCCATAGGTGTAGTGGCCCATGATTGTAATCTCAGCCATTAGGAGGCTGAGGCAGGAGGAGCACCACAATTCAAAACCACATTAGGGCCAGTCTCAAAAAGCAAAAGAATTTTTAAAAAACTTTTAAAGATGTTTCTCAGTATAAAACATGACGTTAAGATCATTATGAGAACGAGGCATGGTGGTGCACACCTGTGATCCCAGCGATCAGGAGGCTGAGGTAGGGGGATTACAGTGAGTTTGAGGCCAGGCTGGGCTACATAGTAAGTTCAAGGACAACTTGAACTACATAGCAAAACCCAGTATCAAAAAACAAAACCTAACAAAAAATCATTATGAGACTATTTCCTGATGTTGTAACTCTCTTAACAGCAACTATTCTGTCAACGTTGGCCAATTTGGAAGGTGAAGAAACTTTTGAAGCTACAATGTTGGGACAAGCAGAAGAGGTGGTACAGGAGAGAATCTGTGATGATGAACTGATCTTAATCAAAAAGTAAGAGCCACTTTTTGAATCCTAAGGCAATGCAGATTTTGTTGTCAAGGACAAATACATTTCCTTCCCATTTATTTGCTGCTGTAGTCTGTCAGTGACATGAGCGGTTATACGCGTGGGATACAGTAATGTTAGGCCATTGTACACTGAGATGAAGTGGCTACGTCATTTCTTGTGCTTGGTCTGGACACTGTGTTTGGTCAAGTATGTAAGTGTCCTGTGTAAGCAGAATTTAATCAGGGGCCCTCACAATGAATGCCTGTGAGAATTTCAGTGTTTTGCTCTTGACAGTACTAAGGCTCGTACGTCTGCATCAGTTATCTTACGTGGGGCCAATGATTTCATGTGTGATGAGATGGAGCGCTCTTTACACGATGCCCTTTGTGTGGTGAAGAGAGTTTTGGAGTCAAAATCTGTGGTTCCTGGAGGAGGTGCTGTGGAAGCCGCCCTTTCCATAT
>PVJX010038977.1:0-16017 GCA_004027295.1 Dolichotis patagonum
ATTCACACTGAATGAACACTTCATGTAAGAATTTCATGTTACATATTGATGAAAATTTCTAAAGTAACTTTACCTGTTTATAAAGACAGTATTTTATATGTATGCTTTACTCATATTCCAAACTCTTTCCAACTTTTTAGGATCACCCTGTGACCCCACCTTCATCCTGGGCTGTGCTCCCTGCAATGTGATCTGCTCCGTTGTCTTCCACAATCGATATGATTACAAAGACCAAAATTTGCTCACATTGATGAAAATATTAAATGAAAATACTAAGATTCTTAGCACCCCATGGATACAGGTGAGGTTAACATACTTTTTTCCTGAAAAAAGAACCTCTTATCTATTTTCTGGTGCATTCTATTTTGCAGGCTATCTCTTCACTCTATTATTGCTACCTTTATTATACAGAAAATTTTAATTTTAAGGTTAATATATTCAAATGTGTTGATTTGTGCTATAATTTGCTTTGTTGTTGGAGTTTTATTTTGGAGGTCTTTGACTCTATGTACAATTTCATGTTTTCTCAATGTTTTCTTAGAGAAATTTCAGGTCTTTGATTCATTCTGTGACGTTACCCCAGATTAAGAGATGGAGAGTAGGTGTATAGTTCTCCCATCACCATTTTGTCATATCAGAAGTAAGCACCACTGTGATGAACAGCAGCTCACTGGGATTTTCAGTAAAGATTTACTAGGCTAGTGTTTAAGAAAGGAAGACCCTTTATTAGTAATGAGGAAAATACAGAAAACACAATGAGGCAGAGGGTTCTGGAGAGATAGATTTTCCCAGGACCTTTTCTCCTGCCTCTTTTTGTCATGTGATAACCTGCTCCTCCAGATGGGTAGCTGGGACTTGTCACAAACTGTTTGGTTCTCTGGGCTGTCATTGGATGCATTCCAGCCCACAATTCCGTAAGCAGGAACTTCTGCCCATGTGCATATTTTTTCAGTGGGTTTTGTTTTTGAATATTATATGAAAGATTCTTATTGAAGATTTTTCATCTATGTGCATGAAGTATATTTGTGTATACTATTGTTTTTGTGTTAGGTCTTTACTCTGTTTTTTATTTTATCTATTTTAAAGAGAAAAAGAAAGACAACCCTGAAACAGAGTTTCAAAACAGGTTAACAGGACTGTGGCAATAGCTAATACATGGCAGGTTGTTGTCTTCATAGTAGTTATTCCAACCACAACATATAGGCATATCTTGTCCAAATAACATTAAGACAAACTTTTCTGTTCTATGAACTAAGAGAAACTAACTGTAAAATTACCTTGCATACACCTACTTTTTTTTGCTTTGTTCCTTTTTACTTTCTCCATCATAGTCTATGTTTTCTTTTGAACAATTTATCCCCAAATCAAAATATCTATTATATATTTTAGATCTTTATTCATTTAGTTTCTCACACTAGTGAGACAAAGTTATATTTACACATATGGGTGTGATTTATTTGACTTACATGTAGAGTCTCAAGATGCATCCACTTATCAATAAAAACCTCCAGTTTGTTCTTCTTTATGACTGAGTAGTACTTTGTTATTTAAAACATCATCTCTTTATCCATTCCTCAGTTGATGTGCATTTCAGTTGTTTTTCCCTTTTTGGTATCAAGAAAAGCATTGATTGTATGTTCAATTAGAAAGACTTTTTCATTTTTATTTCATGGGCCAGTTTAAGGAGCTTTGGTGTTCTTTAAAAATCTGGCAAAATTTAATATTAAGTCTGCTTGGTTCTGGACTTTTCTTTTTTGGAGACTTTTTATTACTGCTTCAGTCTCATCATTTTTTATCCACTTAGGCTTGTATGCATTATCTCAGTCCAATTTTGATGGATCATATATATCTTAAAAGGTATCCATCTTGTCTGGACTTTATAGTATTAAAATATAAAATTTCAAAATTTCTATCATTTTTATGTACTTTCTAACAATCCTGTAGATTTCAGTGTTATCTGTTTTAATAACACCATTTTCGCTTATAATTTTATTTAACTGAGGTCTTGTTTCTCTTTTCATTTGTTTGGATAAGGGTTTGTCAGTATTTTATTTCCAAAGAACTAATTCTTCTTTTCATTGATCTGTTGTGTGGTACTTTTATTGTCCATTTCATTCATCTCAGTTCTAATTTTTTTCCAGTCTGTTGGTTTTCTGTTGGTTTTGTTTTGTTTTGTTTTGTTTTGTTTTTCTGAGACCTTGCGATGATTAGTTATATAGGCATTTATGATTATAAACTTGCATCTCAGAACTGTCCACACTTCACCTCACATATCCTTTTACTATCACTTGAGCCTAAATATTTTTAAATACCCCTGATTTCTCCAGTGATTCCGTGATCATTAGAGTTTTTTATTCTATGACTTTGTATTTTATGTTCTTGTTTATTTCTAATTTTATCCAATTTTGATTTGATAAGATGTCTGTGATTATTTTAAGTGTTTGCATTTTTCAAGATTTGCTTGATAAGCTACAGTCTATATTGTAAAAATTTTCATTAGCTTTTGAAAACAATATGTTTTCTGCTGTTGTTGGATGTAATTCTGTACATGTCTGGTAAATTCCATTAATCTGCACTTTAGATTAGCTCTAATATTTCTTGATTTTTGGGTAGGGTCTGGATGACTTATCTATTTTTGAGTGGTGTATTGAAGTCACTCAGTATGTGTGTTGTGTATGTTTCTGTCCTTTAAGTAAAGTACTGTTTGTGTAATAAAATTGGGTAGCTGATGATTTATGTATAAATACTTTTTTCTTTGTTTATTATTCACTTTATGGCTATGTAGTACCCTTTTTAATCTCTTCTAACTAATTTTGATTTGAACTTTATAGCTTTACTTTCTTGGTTTTCAATTTCACTTGCATAGAATGTCATTTTCCATCCTCTCACTTTCAGTTTGTATATGTCTTTGTGGATGGAATATTTCTTCTCTATCTTTAATTGTTGTTCAGTGGCATAGTATCTTCCAATCATACTTGCACTTGGATAGATCTGCTGCAGTGCTCATAAAGAAGAAACAGTCAGGGCAATCCCACAGATAAATGAAAGCATCTTAGACACAACATTAAATGGCAACAGAAAATATAATAGGCACTTAATAGTTGAAGAGTAATTAAACAAAAATGACAAAATACACCAATAATAAAATAGAAAAATAGAAGAAGAAAGGATGGCAGCAATGATGTAAAAGAGGGGATAAAAGTGAAGGAAATAGGTATTTTAATAAATGAGAAATAATGAGAAACAAGAGAAAAGCCAACAGGATAAAAGGAAGGTTAAAGAAGACTGGAGGATTTGTTAGACAATGAGATTTATGTCCTCTCTAAGTAGAATTAATTCACATTTTCAATTTGAAAGTGCTGTAACTTTTCTGTCTTGTTAGTAACTCTTGCTAAGTGTTAAATTAAATAAGAGTAGAGAAAGTACACATCTTTTTTTTTTTTATTGGTACCGGAGATCAAACTAGCGACCGCTCACTTGCAAGGCAGGCACTTATGCTGCTGAGCTAAATCCCCAGTCCCACATCTTTTTCTTATTCCCAATCATAGAGAAGAATGTGTTTTTCCTCACTCAGCTTGATATTTGTTGGCTGTGGCTCTGGCACATATACTTTTTACTGATTTGCAGTGCACATCTTATATATCTAACTTGAGGGATTTTTCATCATGCGAAGATGTTAAATCATACTGTATGTGCTCACTGCAGTGTGGTTTGTGCTCTATTCTGTTTATGTGCTGTGTCATGTTTACTGACTCCAGAATGTTGAACCATTTTCATGTCCTTATGCTGCAACTCACCTGATCCCACTCTATGATCTTTTTGGTATACTGTTGAATTTTCTTTAGTGGTTATTTTATTGAAAATTTTTGCCTCTGTGTTAATCAGATAGCATATATTTAGGTGGTTTTGATAAAGGGTAATCCTAGCCACATAAAGAGTCTAACAACACTCTTTGTATTCTAATTTTTCAGTTTCTGAATGACTAGCATGCAGTCTCCCCTACATATTGAATTTAACTCTAGAGCAATGAGATCTGGAAGATGTTTAAATAGGAGTTATTAAATAACTGCTTCCATTTTTAGGGGTTAAGTTTGCTGAGTATTCTGGGGTAAGAGTCCTTTTTTCTCTTCCTTTCAGTGTTTGGTTTCCAGTTTCCATCTTCTTATTGTTTTCTGATCCATAAGTTTTCTACAAAAAGTATGACATAGGTATGATATGATCACCCTTGTGAATTGACAAGTATCTCTTATGATTTTTAGGATTCTCTCTTTGTCATGTGATTTTAACATTTTGATTACATGTTTTTGTGCCAGCCTGGCTTGGTTGATTCTAGTGGGGGCCTTTGTGTTTCTTGGTTCTGAATGTCCATATCTCTTTGAAAGTTGAGAAAGTTTCTAACATCAATTTATGAAACAATTTTTAAAGCCTTTTTCTTCTTAAATTTGTTCTATACCTCTATTTGATCTCATCACTTTACTCTGTCCCATGTGTCTTATGAGCTTTCTTCCTTCTTATAAATATGTTTTCTTTTTTTACATTGTGGCTGTGTTAACTTTTGGAGTGACCGGCTAGGGCCAAAATGCTTCCACTGCTTGATCTGGTCTGTTGCTAAAGGTCTCTATTATGATTTTCATTTTATTGATTCAAGTTTTAGTTTCTAATTAGTGGATAACTTATTGGTGAATTTTTGATCTACATGTTTCATATTTTTTCATTGTCTTATGTTGCTTATTACATTCTTTTGCATCCCATTGAATTTCCTTAGAATCATTATTTAAAATTCTTTGTCAGGCAGCTCGTGAATTCCCTTCAAATTCACATCTCTTTCTGCAGATTTTTATCCTTAGGCACCATCCTGTTTGCTTTTGTTCCTTGTGTCCTTACAAGATGCTTGTGCATCTGGTGTGGTGTTCCCTGTACCACAAAGTGCAGGTCAGGCATTAGGATGGGTGGTGGTGAGACTTGTTTACAGAAAATGCAGTTCTATGGTTTTGGGTTGATTAAGACATGTTCCTTTTATCCTATTATTTGTGCTCAGGTGATGCATTCATATAGTTACTAGGCTTTGGCCAGAAGGCATTTCTGTTTCTAAGTCATAGAAATGGGTGAAAGGAGGGAATTTTGAGCTGTCTTTGCCAACCAGAGTCAAGGAAGTGGGGAGGAGACCTCTGTGAGACCATGTTGCAGGAATGCCAATGCAGGCTCATTCCTAGAGTGCAGAGCTCTGCAAGAATTTGGGCACATAGGCTGTGATGAAGCTGGGATTTTAGAATGATCATTATATTCTCAAACTTGTGGTCGGGGCTGAAATCTTCCTCTGTTTCCAAGTGGCAAGCGTAGGTGGGTCTCAAGCTTGTGGCCATGGCAGCCTCTGCTCCTGAAGTTGCAGAACGCTGGAGGTGAGGGAGCTGTTTTCCACTTTATGATTGAGACTAGGAGCTCAAAGCCCCTAGTCTTTTGGCTGGGACCAATGATTCCATGCTGTCTTTGAAAACATAGTGAAGAATCAATGAAAATAAAGAGAGAAATGAGGTCAAAATGCTTTTATGTAATAAAGAAAATGTATGAGTTTGATAAGTTGTTATCATCTTGGATATATGGGTCATGATGTTCTCTATAGAGAGTTACTATATATTTGCAATAAAAATAATGTCTAATGATATATATGTTTTAAAATTTACATTTATGGTTTTAATTTCTCACTGGGGCTTGCTACATATATTTTCACTAAAATTTTTACATGTTACTGTTTTCTCTTGTAGGTCTACAACACTTTTCCCAAACTCATTGATTATCTTCCAGGAAGTCACAACAGATTTGCTAAAAATTTTTTTTATGTTAAAAATTATATTTTGGGCAAAGTAAAAGAACATCAAGAATCACTGGATATTAACAATCCTCGGGATTTTATTGATTGTTTCCTGATCAAAATGAACCAGGTAAAAGACAAATACCAGTAACGTTTTTGATTTCTTACCGGTTTGGTGCTGACTTGATTAATTCTTTTTTGTTTTAAACTGGGAATGCTTAAGTCATTAGAACACAATTGCTTGGTATTTGGAAATGTATTGTGTGCATAAAACTGCTCTAAACATCCTGAAAAAGAATATTTTTTTTAATTTTGAAGGGAATAAAACAAAACAATAGAACAGAACAGAACAGAACAGAACAGAACAGCAAAGAATAGTACTGGGTTATAGAAACAAGACCGTAGGAAATTCCCCTTAGTCACTGTACTGCGTACTGTTATCCTCTAAACAGACACCCAGATAACAGCCTTGAGCCGGTAAGTCAATACAAGCAATAAGTTTTTTTTTTTAACTCAGTTGTGATCATCCCTGTCTGTGTTCCTCTGAATCAGCTGGCTGCCTACACAGGAGCACTTCTTGCCTCCCAGTCCACATGCTGGCTGGCTGACAGGAAATGTGGGCTCACTTCTTGGTTCTGTTCCTTGCCCACGTGGCTGCCACTGGCTCATGGGAAAGGCATTGTGATTTCTTTCTGAAAAAATATGTTTAAATACTTAGAATACATTGACCTTATGCTTTGGGTAAAAATAATCTAGCTGAGGAAACACCAAATACACACCTGATTCTTTGAGACAAAGTGACAGACAATTAACTAGACAAATTAAATAAAAAAGACAAGACACTAATAGATAAATTCAGAAATGAAAGCAATAGCATCCCTCAAATTGACACAGTTTATAACCAAGTTAGAAAATATACAACATGTCATTCCATGAAAGTGGACTTCATCATTGCAGAAAGTGTACAGGAGAATGGAAAAGAAAGATTATACTTAGCTTGACTTTCTGCATGTCCCATGTGTGGAACTAGACCCAGACAGTGGTAGACAGGAGAGTTAAATTCCTGTAGGGTTTGAGTAATATGTAATCATAGGTGCATTATAAGAAACAGCATTTAGATAGGTTAGCAAGACTTCAATTGAGAGTAACTTCAAATGAATTTGTACAGACAGAGTTAGAATTGGTGTCTATCAGGTGACCTGTAAGCATCAACTGTGTTGTCCCTATACAATTTATTGAAAAGACACTTTGAAATCCGTTGGCCATTCTTGTCAAAACTAAATTGACTATAAATGTGAAGGTTCGTTTTGCAAACTTGTAGCACTGTCTCATTAATCTATAGCCCTGTCATTATGGCAGTAATACAAGATAAGGCTTATTTAGTATAGGCTTGTATCAAATTTTCTTTCTAAGGAGAATGGCTTATAAGACATTGTTGTTGGTTTTCAATCTGTTTTGGTGATTGTTAGGTCTTAATCAGGGTTAGGATTAGGGTTTGGGTTGACAGGGCTTGCATTAAATCTACAGATCACTTCAAAAAGTATTGTTATTTAGAAATTTGAGATAATATTCATATTCCTCACAGTTAACCTTACTAATGTGTAAATTGTAGGGGAATTCATTAAAGATTTTCTAGAACTACCAGCTCTCTTATTTCAACAACTTTGCATTGTTATGCAAAAGCCTATCAAATACTGCAATGATCATACACTTCTTCACATCCTTCTTCCACACCCCATCATTTAGTAACCTCAACTGCCTTTTGTCTCTATGGATTTCTCTATGATGCAAAAATCATATCTAATATATATGACCTGTGCTTCTGCATTCTTTCTGTTAGCATAAGGGTTTGGATGTGCAACTGCATTGTGCCATGTTGCGGGATTTTGCGGGGCTTTTTAACCAATTAATTTTTCATTTTATATGAGTACATACCACAATTTATAATTTTTGGTTGAATTTACCAGTTGAGTTGTCTGGTCTCACATCTTCCTTTTATGAAAGTTTAGGATTATAAATCTAATGTCTTGACTTGTAGTTGTTGAAATTTTCTATTTAACCTTGAGTCTATGTTGGTAAGTTTGATATTTCTAGGCAGTTTCCTCTTTATGCAGATAATCTTATTTTGTAGTACTATTGTTTGATGTATTCTTTTATTCTCTTTTTTATTTCTAAAAAATCAGTAATGATGCCACAGCTATTGTATGTTTATTTATTCACTGATGTCTTCTCTTTCTTAGTTTAATTGATAATTGTTTTCAATAATTAATATTTGTTTTCTGTGATTATTCTGTTGTTTTGCATTTCTTTTCAGCTATTTTTTCTGCTGGTTTTGAATTTGTTTTCTTACATTATAGGTTACAAAGTTACATTGTTGCTTTTTTTGAATGTGGCTATTTGTAGCTCTAAATTTTCCTTTAAAAAATACTATCTGCTTAATCACACCATTTTGTTATATTGCGTTTTGATTTTTATTATATTTTTTATCCCCCTCTTTTTTCAAGTGATTCTGTCTTTAACTCATTGCTGGGTCAAGAGCATAACGTTTAACATTCAATTTCCTTTGTCCCTGATTTCTAGGTTCATCTCATTGGTATCAAAAAAGATACTTTGCATTATTTTTGTGTCTTAAAAGCATTTTTGAAGAAAACAGGGCACAGTGGCACATATCTATAATTTCAGTATTGGAAGGCTGAGGCAGGCAGATTGCTACAATTTCAAGGCTAGTCTGGGCTACATAGTGAGTTCAAGGCTAGCCTGAAGTACATGGCAAGACCCTGACTCAAAAAAATCTAAAAATAAATAAATCCATTGAGAAGTATGTTTTTCCTAACATAGTGTATCATGGATAAATGTCTATGTGCACTTGTAAAGAATGTATATTTTGCTGTTGTTTAGTGATGTGTTCTGTACATATCAATGATTTCTAGTATTGTTAAAGGGTTTTTGGTAATATTTATTTTAAAGAGAACAAAACCAAGCAAGTAAAATGGAATAAAGCCAATCAGAACAAAATAATGTAAGTGATTCAGGACTTCAAAGGAAGATAACAGGAAATCAACAATGGTTACCATAATGCCTCTTGTTGTTTTCAAAATAGCTGTCCATAACTTCAGACACAGTAAAAATCAAACAAAGCAGAACAGAGTAGAACTAATAAAAGCAAAACAATGAATGCAATAAAGGACTTCAAAACAAGATAATAGTAAATTCAAAATGGATACTATAATATAACTTATTATCTTTGAAATAGCTGCCCATGTCATTGGATATAATGAAATCAAACAAGAAAAAGTAAAATAAAATCCAATCAAACAAAACAATGAAAATGATACAGGACTTCAAATCAAGACAACAGGGAATCAACAGTGGCCACCACCCTCAGAAGGAGATCCTCTAGATGCTACACTGCATATTGTTTTCCTCAATAGATGATCAAGCTACCGGTTTTAGGTCTGCAACGTCAGTGAAACACTAATCACTGGCCATTAAGTTGTAATTTACCTCAATAGCTATCATCGCAGCCTGTGCTTCTTCAGATCAGCCAGTCACCTATGGGGGTGGGAGCTGGGGGCCTTACCCCCAGATGTATGCTGTAAGAAGCTGGTGACTGGTTCTCCCCCAGGGGCCCACACGTGGCACTCCCTCACAGGGAGGGCTTGGCTTCTTGTTGGCTTCTTGGTCTCGTCCCCCACCATCTGCAAATGGTGCTGACTCCCTAGAAAAGGCTGGCATCTGGATCTCCCCCAAGGGGTCCGTGCATGGTGCTGGTTGTCAGGGAGAACTTGTCTTCTTGTTCTTAAAGTTTTTTTATATGCTGGCTTAACTGTATTTTAGATATTCCATCCATAATTAAAATTTGAATACTAGAGCTTCCCATTACTACTGTAGATTGTTTAATTGTTTGTATAGCTACCAATATTTATGTTACATATTTTGGGCTGCTCTTGATGTTACATAAATTCACTTTATTGATAACATATAGTATCTCATTTATGTCTTTTATTGATTCTAGCTTAATACCTATCTTGTATTATAGCCATTTCTTCTCTTTAGGCTACTAAAATTGATTTCTCTGATTCAATTTTTAAATTAATACATGTTTACAGTATATAATTATTGTATTTTTATGGGGAAATGATACAGATCCATAACACATTTTAGTTCATTTTCCATTGTCTTCTCCTCCCTTCCTTGCCCCTGTTTCCATCTTTCAGTCCCTATCCTTAACAAAGATCTGTCTCCCTATTTCCTATGATTTATTTTCTATTTTCCTCTTTATTTAGATTTTGGGTTTCTCATATAAGATAAACCATGTGATATTTAAGCTTGTATGTCTGATTAATTTCATTTAACATTATTTTCTTAGGTTTTATCCATTCTCCTAAAAATGACTCAAGTTGACATTTCTTTAGAGTAGAGCAGTACTACATTGTGTATAAATACCATGATTTTTTTATCCACTCATCTATTGAGTGTCGTATAGGCCATTCCAGTATTTAACTGTAGTACATTGTGCAACTGTAAACATGGATACATGTATAACCATAATGATGTCTCTATTTCTTTTAGAAAGGTAACCTAACTGTGTCTTGGATATAAGGTGAATTCCATATAATATATATTTTTCTATATCTATATTTTAAATTGGTAGTTTAATTATAATTTAATTATTAGGTATATTTAAGGATGTTGTTACAGTATTATTTCTATCTACATGTCTTTAACCATTTCGGGTTTTTAAACTTCATCTCATTGACTTTTTTGTAGATTTTTTGTACTATACTTTTTAATTTCTTCCTTATTTTTCTGCATATTTTAAGATTACTTACTTAGTAATTATCAGCAAGTTTCAGTTAATATGGTAAGTTTAAAACAGTCCAGTTTGTATTTAAACTATGGTAGCTTCAACTGACACACATTTACTTTGCTCTTATACAATTTTGTACTACTTAATGTTGCATTTGTTATAATCCAGCCTTGATATATTGAGTGCCCAGTAACATGTAATTACAGCTATGGTTATATGCATTTTTATTTAACTTCATAGAGAAACTAAAAGAGGTAGAGAGAAAAGCACAATAAAATCAGCATTTGTATTTACTATGTGGTTATTGTTAATGAGGATCTTTATTTTGTAACCAAATTTTGATTTATTATGTATCTGTTTGATTTTATGTGAAAAGATTTCTTGCAAGGCAGAATAATTAAGAAAAGGCTCTCTTGTCTTTTTTTTTAATCTTGCAAAATCTTAATCCTGAATTATGCAAGGATAATTCTGGGAAGTGTGAAATTCTTAGTGGATAGTTTTTCTGATCACAGCTTCAAAGATATCATGCCACCAAGATCTGCTTCACTGATTTCTGAAGAAATCTAGATTTTATTAAGCAATGATTATATGATGAATCAGTCCTCTCTTCTTGCTCACGATAGTCTTTCTATGACTTGAACTGTTTGATTAAAATATGCTAGTCTATATATCTCCCTCTCAGAGTGAACTGAGCTTCCTGCATGTGTAGATTGATGACATTCCCTGAAATTGAAAGTTTTCAGTCATTAATTATTTGTTTTCTGCCATTTTTTATGTCTTTTCTATGTGGAACTTTCATTACCTGTAAAGAGTTACACTTGGTTGAATCCCAAAGTTCCTTATGCTCTATTCCTTTTTAATCTCTTTTGTGTCTTACATACAGGGTAACTTCTGTTGTCCTATCTTCATGTTTGGTCTTCATTTCTTCTGCTTGTTCATCTCTGCTGCTAAACCCTTCTGGTGAGTTCATTTCTTTGACCTACTGTATTCTGAGCTCAAGCTTTTATTTGCTTCTCTTTTATAATTTCTTTCTTTTTATTAATATTCTCAATTTTTTCTACATTAGGTCTTGATTTTCTTTGTTATTTTATATATTATTTTATTTGAAAGAAATATGTTTTACATATTTCTTTATTATTTCTATGTTGTTTTCTTTAGATTTGGAGGCTGTATAAGACATTCAACATAAAATTTATCTAATAGGTTCATATATGGGTTTCTTCTTGAGTGGCTGGTGTCCAATTACATTTTGAGTTATAAATTAAAGCTGATTAATTTATAATTTTATGTTGTATAATTTATTGTTGAGAATTGGATTTTATTATATTGTAGTATATTAATTCAGGGAATATGTTCTTTTCTCTCTTCAGTAGTTAGCATGGTTGTTCTACAAAGGCAATAGTAATCCATTTATTTAGTAACTTCCAGGTGGTTTTTACAAAACATGCATTTGTTGTTATCTGTGACCACTTTCATCTCTGTTCTTTCTGTCACATGTCAGTGAGACTTATGGAGATTTCTTTAAGCTTTTGCATTCAATAGAAAGACAATGTCATTCTTTTTTAAAAAATACTTCTAATTTAATGCCACTGGAGAATTACTTAAACCCATGAAGACTGAAACACAGACACAGCTCTGTGTTAGCTATCAACCATCATAAGGTCCAGATCTGAGTTCTGAAGTGAGAGCTTCCTATTGCTCAGCACAGTGCCCTGTCCCCAAATCTGCCTTCTCCAGACCTGAGGAATGAGGACAGAAGGTCCAACAGGAGGAGTCAAATTTACTGAACTGAACGATAGTTTCTTCATCAAGTACTCTGCAAGACGTGACAAGTACAGGCCCCTCTAGTCACAACATAGTTTCTTCAAATGATTTGTGGATGATAACACTGACTTTGGTGGAAGGACAAACTGCTGAATGTTCTGACTGATCACATGGGAAATCACTCCAATAATACACTTGAACAATGTCAATATTGGTTCTGTGTTGGAGTGTGTGTTCATTCATAAGTTTTCCTTTAATTTCTTTTCGTACTTTTGTGTGTGAGTGTCACAGTGTCTCTCTGTGTTGTTCAGGCCTGCCTTGATCTCATATGTAATGCAGACTACCTTCCAAGTCAAGGCAATCTTCTGGCCTCAACCTCGTGAGTACTAGAATTACAAGCAAACACTACCACACCAGCTTCTGTTAATACTTTTTATAAGCCTAGTTTAGTTACAATAAACTATGTATCTGTGGTCACTAAATCTATAGGGCAATGTAGTAATTCTTAAAATTTATTTGAAAACTGGAAACAATGGTAATGATTTATAAGTGTACTGCTTCAATATAATTTCAACTTGACTTTAGACTTCAGAGTCATTTAATTTGTTATTTCTGTTGGAGGTATTGTCTTTGTTTAGAAAGTACAAGTGTTGAGACAGTTTAGTTTATTTTAATGATGTTGATTATATGATATTAGACATATTGCAGGTGACCTGAGATTATAAATTCACCATACTGAGTGAAAGACTAGGCAGAAAATAGTGCCATTTTATATTAAAGATCTATTCTGCTCAATATTTAAGTTGCTATATTATGTCTATTCTGTTTTATATCATCTTCTTATTCCTAAACTTCATCCTTGGTATCTCATTACCTGCATTCTTCTCTTTATTCTGTTTGGCACTTACTGTCTTATCTTCTGTTTTCATGATTTAGTGTCTCTTCACCTGTACATTCCTTTTCATTCCTCCTCTTTTTCCCCAGACCAAAAATGCTATGGTCTCAAGTTTGCATTACAATCATGCAGATTTATCAGGTCTAGGCAAACCCATTTCCATTCACTGTGATTCTTTCTAGGTTTTAGTATTTGAACAATTTCACCTTCAAATGAGTCTGAAAGTATTTCTCAATCTGTAGGAAGTTTTACAGAG
The DNA here is from genome assembly GCA_004027295.1 of Dolichotis patagonum. Lineage (NCBI taxonomy): Eukaryota > Metazoa > Chordata > Mammalia > Rodentia > Caviidae > Dolichotis > Dolichotis patagonum. The sequence goes on from PVJX010038977.1 coordinate 13,535, forward strand.
AAACATGATAGCAAACTCCTGAGTCAAGCTTTTAACATCTATCATGATGTAGTACTTGCTTTTTTATTTCTCTTAATAAACAGTGTATTTATGTATTAATAAGAAAAAATGGTTAATTGTGGTTTAAGCATATATTGGCTTCAACACTGCAACGAGTCTTGTGGTGGCCCATGTTAGATGTAATATAGTAACACTGAAATGTTAGAGAGTCAAGGGCCTTCTATTTTAGTTCAGCATTTTTAGGATGGAGTTCTTTGTTTCTACAGTTAAACCCTGACATTCCAATGTAAGATCTGCTGTATCTTCTCCTTCCTCTTTATGTTTTGTGTAAAACGGATAAAAAATGGAAGAAAATGGAGCAATAAGTTTCTGTCTAATTTTTTTAGGAAAAGTAAGATGTTCCATGCTCAACTAGCTCCAAAAACTCTCACAAATAGAAACTGGAGGGAGATATGACATAAGTCATAGAATTACATTTGGTTTGCCTGCTGGCCTCTGCCATTCCATGCAGAAGTGCACTCTAATATTCCCTCTCCGGGTTTTGCATTGATCACTTTTGTAATATTGTGGGTGATACGGGATAACTGTAATAACTTATGCTGGCAAAAACTTGTCAGATAATAGAATCAAAATATTCCTAGGAAAAGCACAACCAATGCTCGGAATTTACTTTTGAAAACTTGGTAACCACTGTAAGTGATTTGTTTGGTGCTGGGACTGAAACAATAAGCACAACGCTGAGATATGGTCTTCTGCTCCTGATGAAGCACCCACACGTCACAGGTAAGAGTCTTCATAAGAGAGGATGAGCAAGTGAATTTCAGGAGATGCTGGGGAGATACCAGTAGTGTATTCTTGTTTTCTTAGTAAAGCTTTACTATTTAATCTTCTATGATCTCAGGTACACTCTCCACATTTGATGGTAGGATTACAGAGGAACAACTTTGAGCATAATGGAATAATGACTCAAGAAAAATTAAGACAGCATGGTAGCATGAAAAGTGAGAAAAGTGTGGGGCAATGTTGAATTCGAAGGACCTGATTTGTGGCTGGCACAAGCAACATAAATTGGAGTAGGGTTGGGTATTGAATTTTATTCCAAAAAGGCCCCTTTGTGTAGCATACCAAAAATAAAATTTTTGAAGGCAAATGTCTTTATTCTGTTAGTCTTAATTTTTGTCTAGGAAAAAGAAAATTCTTGCTGAAGCATAAATAGAAATCCTAGCAAATAAGCTTAAGATAATTTTACTGTAAGAAGCAGTCTATAAGTTTATATACATCCAAAAGGTGTTTTCATTTAGCAAGATGATTTTTTCTAGGGAAATTATTGTTGCAGTTGCTGCTTTTATTTATGGAACTGATGATCAACTCCAGGGACTTTACATTTAGCTATTTGCCCAGATATTTTTATTTTCATTTTTAGTTTGAAACAGGAAACCGGTCAGTTATAAAGTAAGCAGGCTCAAATTTTCAATACTTCTGCCCCAGGCTTTCAGTGTACTGGGATTACAGGCATGTGCCACCAGGCCTGGAGAGAAATGTTATTCAAGAGGTCTGTTGTATAAAACTTCTGTTTAACAAAATGAAAAGTTTAATGTGAGTGTACAACAGAGAACAAATTTACTTTAGAAATTTACCTTTAAGAGTTTCAGTTATGCACCTGGTAAGAAATAGCCATTCTTTCAGATCTGTGTCAGAATTTCACTTGAACAATCATAACATAATTATGAATGATAATTAGTTCTTTTAAGATACGTAGCAGTAGAAGAAGCCAGGAAGTAGTCAACAAGTCTGCACCAAAACTTTGAAATGTGGAGAGTTGACTGAGGGTAATAATCCTAACTGAATATGGAGGAGGACATTGTACTCTAAATTATGTCAGAAAGGAAGATTTACCAAGGAAGAAACATGGCCTGTGTCTAGCCATTCTTACAAGGCTCGCTGTTTGGAAATAATAGCTGTCAAGGAAGGGAAAGAATAAGCTTGGAAAAGGAGGCTTCCCTTGTTCATTTGTCTACACATCTCCACTCAGCAGCTGACTGATTTTCTTGCACAGGAAAAGAGAGGTTTGCTATTGCAAGAGTCCAGCCTGTGAAACAAAGCCTAAGCTCAGAGGTCTGGACAGTGACAGAAAGTGTGAGGCAAAGGACTAAAAGAAAGTTTGGCCAAGGTCTACTAAAATTTTAGAAAGCTCAGCTCTCCTGTTCATCTCGTTTCCTGAAACTTGCCAGTCAATTTTATCCTTTAGTATAGTATAGACATTTATATTTTTCCATCTTAGTAGAAACTTTGCTCGAGTCCAGAAAAATGAAAGAAATGAAAACATCCAATAGGCCCTGAAATTTCAGATCATTAGGATCAAAGAGAAAAATAAAAATGTTTCAGAGAAATATCTGTGTCATATATGAAAGAGTGTGACTCAGAACAACACCGTAATTCTCAGGAGTAATTAATATCTTCCTATTACTAAAAAAGATAGGTTA
>PVJX010038978.1:0-16024 GCA_004027295.1 Dolichotis patagonum
GTGATAGGAGGTCCCAACCCCAAATCTCTCTATAGCTGCTTTTGGTGACTAATGGATAAACTCTGCCAAGAAGCACAATAGTGCACCACATAGAAAGCACTTTATATGAACTTCTAGCTGCACATTCTTCTAAGCATAGGCCCCACAGGATTAAGGTAATAAAAACTGCTTGTGTCTTATTGCAATTTGTTTCTTGTCCAAGAAATAGAACAACTACCCACACAGAGCAAAACCACTGTGCCCTCCAGGTTTCCTCCCTCCTCACCCACTTTCCCAAAATGTCACATGTAGACAATAGGGGACATTAGCAGGGCTGGGGGCAACAAATTAGGATTTCCTGTAACGGTGCCCCAGTAACACAGCGAAATCTGGGGTTACTGTGGGCCATATGCTATTAATAGAGAATAAAGCTCCTGCAAACATTAGCTGTAATGCCGTAACGGCCCGGGAAAGTTTAACTCCTCCCAGACCAACAACAGAAAATTTATGTGTTATGCATGCAGGAGTGTGCATGAAATGAGTGGGTACCCAAGACACACACAGTGCTTTAGTGCCGCTCCCCTAACAACCTAGAACTCAAGCCCATCCGGAATCTTGTTTCCGCGGAGGGAGAGGCGGTGATGGGTGACCAGCAGGTGTGGGTCAGCTTAGCTTTGCCACGCACAAGGCTAGAGCCACAGCCGCCAGCAGCACCGCGCTGAAAACCGTGGCAGCCAGGGCCTTTCTCAGGTCACAGGGCCCTGCGCGTTCAGGTAGCGACACGGCCGAGGAGGCGCCGGCGCAGGCACTGGACAGGAGTTCGGCGCCTGCCGTCTGCCGGGCCTGCACTGTCCAGCGGGGCACGTTGACTTTCATTTCCATTTCGTTGATCATCTTGCCCACTTGAAGGACTTCTCGCTCCAACTCTTGCAGATCTGTGACGTCGAAGTCGCCTCCTGCCTCGTGCCTCAGGCTACGGGTGCTCAGGGCGCGAGCTGCTATCCCAGAGCAGCTGCCCGCCACACCAGTGCGCACCAGCGGCCGCCGGGGCGCGTGCAGAGGGAACGCGGCGCCCAGCGTCAACGCGCGCTGCATGTCGGCTTCCAGCAGGTCCAGGCAGCCGGAAAAGGCCACCCAAAAGCGCTCGAACTCTGCGCGCTCCTCTGTGGCCAGACCCTTGTCGCGCAGCGCGACCGTCAGCCGGCCGCCTGCAGCCACAGCCAGCTCCAGTGCCTTTTGGCGCGTCTTCTGCAGCTCCTCCCGAAGGTTTTGCGAGTCCGCCGATCCGCCCACCGTCAGCACCAAGTGGTGGTAGCACGCGGTCGTCTTGTTGAGCGCGTCCAGCAGCGCCTTGCTTTCCTCCCTGGCCATGGCGGTGCGCTCCCGCGCCCCTCTCTGCCCTCAGCGCGGCAGGACACGGCCGGTGCTGAGGCCAGCGTTGGTTTGCGCGTCCCCAACGCTCCGCATGGCTGGCGACTCACTCAGTGTTGCAGCTGCCGTCGACCGAGCCAGCCAGGGACCTGAGACGTGCGCCTCGGAAGACCGGCTCGGGGAGGGTGTCGTCTTAGCTGCCGCTCACCTGCTCGCCCATTTTTCCAGACGCTCTTGGTCACACGCCACCTTTCCGCGCGACCCTGACCTCCTCTGTGGCTCCCTGCCGAGCCCAGGCTGCGGACCCCATCCTTCTCTGGTGCTAACCCCAGAACCAGCAGCCAAGCTCTCTGTCTTAGCCGCTGCCCGGGCCGGTTTCTAAAGACCCGCCCACCCCTGCCAGTCGGGCTGGGTGCTTACACCCCCTGGACCTGGGGTGGGCGTGGCCCTGCTTGGGAGGTCACGTGTGAGGCTATCATTCCCTTCCCCGCACCCCATATAGTTTTGGAACTTTAGCACTCGGCAGATGCAACTTTTCCTTTTTGGGGAGGGGGCGGATATCGGGGCTTCATATCCCCAGCCCTCTTTATTTTGAGACAGGGTGTAGCAGAATTACCCAGACAGGTCCAGAATTTGTGATCCTCCTGCCTCAGCCTTCCTTAGTGCTGTGATTACAGGTGTGTGCCACCTGTAATCACACCTAACAACCTTTCCCTATTTCGCGGATAAGGAAACTGAGACCCTGGTATATAAAGAGGGATTCTCGCCCAGAGTACATGGAAGTGAGACAAGACTAGAACCCTGGAACAATGGTAGCAACAGAGTGGCGCGTCTCATAGGGCGAGCACTTCGGTCCAGTAAAGCGTAAGGGGAAGAGGGATCCAAGGAAGAGGGAAGAGGGATCAGTTTCCGGTTGGGGATCTCCTTCCCCCTCGCTGTCCAGGCCCCCTTCAGCCTGGGAGCTCAGAACCCACCCCTAGTGTCAGATCGGCCCTCGGCCCCGCCCCCTCCCATTCTGGGCACGCGCAGTCGGTGGCTCTGGGCGGGTCTAGTTTGAGTAGGAAGCGAAGTGAGTCGCCTGAGCCCCACCCTCGGTTGGGCCGACTCTATGATTTCTCTGTGTGCACGTCACTCTGGATAAATACAGTCGCTCATTGGACTGACCTGAGCTCGGCTCCGCCCAACGGTAAAGGGGTGGGCCGCAATGCTGAGCTGCGGTGCTGGAGTGGTGGGCACCAAGGTCCCGGTGGAGGGCCCTTGAGGTGCTGCCGCAGCCTAGAGATGGGGAGTGGAAGTATGTAGCTCTTAAGTAAGTGCTGCGGCCTGTTTCCTCCCGCGCCTCCCTTCTCTCGGGATGTCTGGGCCCAGAGGCCGGACGGAGTCCCGGAGCGGGCGGGGGAGGAGCTCCTTTCTCTCGGAACCAGCGCCCGGGGCTGGGCTGCGCTCGGGCCCCAGCCCCTTGCTGGCCGGGTGGACTCATCCGCAGCGGAGCACGCTGTGACTCCTCAGACCTCGGGTCCAGAGGGAAGCGGGGAGCCACGGAAAGAATGCTCCCTTTGACCCGGGCGACTCCATAACAGGTCCACAGGTCCGAGGGTCTGGGAGCTCAGATTTGGGGACAGTGTGTGTGTTTGTGTGTGTGCAGGAGGCTGTTCCTCCGGCGCGGAGTCCCCAGCGCGGTTTCCCGGTTCCTGCACTGGCGGGGGCTGGGAGTGGGATCTTGGCTGTGCGTGCAGATCGGAGGTCCCCCGGGAGGATACCGCAGACGGGGAGTCCCTGCCTACCCCCTGGCCCACCTACTGTCGGGGCAGGGTAAAGACTACTTCTTGAAAACTCTGGAGCACCAAGGGATGCTTGGGATTCGGAACCTGTTAGGTTTCTTCGTTAAAAAGGGACCGTGCACGGGCAAGGGCGTACCCCTCTGGCTGTTACTTGTGGGGCAGGGAACTGAGGTACCCTCGGACTGTGCTAGGCGGTGGGAGCAAGGGAGGTAGAATTTAGGACATTCAGAGAACGAGGTGTGGCAAGACTAGAGGGAGTATTAGGGTGCACGTGAGCTGCAATTTTCTAAGTTTAGGGGTTTTACGGAGAGAAGGTCCTGTTATAATTAAGCAGCGGACCCGACTGGTCCTAGAGTATATGAGCATTTTGAGATTTTCCATGAGGGGCCTGACACTGAAGCAGGCAAGAAAGTCTGCAGCTCTGGGTTCTGGAACTCACTGTCATTTAGGGGTCTGTCCTTTAACCAGTTGAACTGACCGTTTGTAGGCGGAGCTTGGGCTGTCTAGGCCTTGGCCATTCTCTGAAGAGGAAGGTCTCAGCCACCTGCAGACCATTTCATGGGAAGTAGTGGTTTTTCAGGACAAAATGAATGAAAGGAAGCAGAACTCACTCTTCTGGAGGCAGCTGGGCATGAGGGAACTACAAAAGTAGACAGAGACCACAGTTAAGAGACCCTCAACACCAAGTAGAAGTTGAGAGTTCAGTTGATAAGGAGCCGAGGACACCCTCTGTTGGAAGGATCACTTTAATCTGGAAGGACAGGTGGGAGTAAGATCCTTAAACCTTGGAGGAGTTATGGAGTATGACAGGAATAGATTCTTCTCATCAGTTCTAATGACAAGAAAGCAGTTGGGGTCCTGAAACTGGACAGATTTATATTCTTAACTTGTACTTAGGGTGTGCTCTCCCAGCTTTGACTTGTCACCTGAAAGCATTCTGCCAGGAAGTATTACTGGCAGAACAGGCAGTAGTGTCTGGGGTTAAGGTCTTGACTGCTTTCCTAGGATTGTTGGATTGTATTGTCCTCATCTGGGCAGCTGCTAAGTCTGTTTTGCCGATGGTCTGTGCTCTGTTCAGTGTTTCTGTGGTATCTGCTCTGCCGAGGCTCTCCCTGTTTATCAGTTGCCAGCATTAGGCTGGTATCAAGTGACTGTCCTTTCAGAGGAATGTGACTACATGGTGATAGACATCAGACCTGTAAAGAATTCAGTTCAGAAGAATCTGGACGTGATTTGTCCCATTGAGTATACAACTGAGAGATATAAGAAGTGGCTCTTGGAGTTCTTGCCCTTCTGCCTAAGATACTAGCAGAGAGCTGACTACATGGTGGTCCCACCCACAACTCCAGGGAGCGAGGTGGTGGGGCAGCATTCTGAGGGATGCTTTTGTTCCTCCAAAACGTCCTGCTCCCTCTGTGGTTCCACGCTGCTTCCACGCCTGGGACCTTTTCTCCCTTTCTAACCCTGCACATTCCAGCTGTCACCGTGTTTGGCCCGCTCTGAGTGCCCTTTTTATTTTGGGCTGTTTGCCTTTGTGCCTGGTGCTTTACCTACCCAGATATGTGTTTCCAGATCCTGTGAGAGATAATCTCTCCCTGGGACGTTGATCTTCCTCTTAAAACCCCACAATTATTTTGTGTAAGTGGATGACAGTGCTCGCCTATGGTGAGCCAGATATAGGGCTGGTGCTTTACTGAGGGGCTTTAAGATAAATATGGACAGCATACAGTGCTTCCAATGGCGTTAAAGTTAGATGAACAGAACATTTTCCCTTTTCTTTTTGAGTCACAAACCAACAGAAAAATAGTGCTTATCAGTTGAAAAGTATGCCTGGTTCAGGTCTTTGGTTAGGGCTCTAAAAGGATAGAAGCAACCACAACGGAGACAGTTTGGCAAAGAGTGCATCTCTGAGAGCCACAGACTTCCTTGTGCTACTTTCTGCTGAGCTGGCTGCATGCTGTCACCAGATGACTCCTGACTACCCAGAGTTATCCGGGGTGGCAGGACGGTTGAAGACCACAAACCATGAGTGAGCACACTGCCTCATGAAACGCTGTCCTAATTGGAGGCGTCACACTGCTCCCTTGTTTATAGAGTAACCTCAGATAACTCATGTGCAGGGATGTTTGGTATCTTTCACTAACTCACTGTACTTTTTGTAAGTAATTCCATCATTTGAGCTCATGCAAGGAGTCTTTATTTTTCTTCTTTTCCTTGTAGGTGCTTGATTGACTGATGGTGGTACTAGTGATCAAATTCAGGGTAGGCAAGCATTCTACAACTGAGCCCCGAGTCCATAAAGGAGTTTTATAAGATAGTTCACTTTCTAGTTTTATAAGGAAAAGTCAGTTTTAAAAACTTTAAAGTTTAAAAACATTGTTTGAGGTGGGTATCAGGGACCCCTGCAGTGAGCTTCCAATCTCTTGCCAGGTGTTACAGCACACTACAGAAAGAAAGCGCAAGAGACAAATGGCAGTACAGGGGGGCTCCAGGATGATCAGTTGTTCCCGAGGAACAAAAGACCATGAGGCACCCAGAACTTGCATTTCTTGATTGAGGAGGGAATTTGAGGAAGGAATTATTGGATGACTGTAGAGGGCAAAGGTGGTTTTATGCTAAGAAGGATCTTGCCCTGGAGTGTCTTTTGTCTTAGTGGTTTTAGTCTTAGTAGTTGGGAGAGGATGACCCACCCCTAAAGAGATAATAGGAAATCTCAAAAGGGTGATGCCAATAATCCAAAGCCTCCATTTTTCCTTAAGGAAGTGTGTGAAATTACCATTGTGGATTTGTGGTCCCCAGCTGATGGGATCTTATGTTGTAGTCCAAGCCAGCCTTGAACTCACCAAGTAGCCTAGGTTGGTTTTAAATTCAAACTCCTTCTTTGGCCTCCTGAGTGTTGGGATTACAGGTGTGTACAGGCAGTTTCTTTGCATGTTGTTTTAAAATATAAAACTAATTCATCCAAGTAAGTTTGCCAGGGTGTTAAATTATTTTAAGCATTTATCCATACGTATGAATTAACCTGTGGTGTTAAGCACCAGATTGTATGATATTGTTACATATTGTTCATTCTAGGAGTTGAGCATAGTGCTGGGCAGTGCTGTCTGAATTGCTACTGGGTTTAGTAATTGACAACCAAGGGGACAACCAAGAGAAAGCAGGTCCTATGAGTGTCAGCAGCAGCAGTACTTGCTAAGGACATTGTGTGTTTGCACATTTTATGCATGTGACTGGAATGTTTCATTGTGATATTCAGGCCTTTCCTTTCCTTGCTACCGTACCCTTCTCTGACTTGCTGAACTTGGATTCGTGTGTGTGTGTGTGTGTGTGTGTGTGTGTGTATTGCTGGGGAATGAACCTAGGGCCTCTTGTATGCAAAGTGTACATTCTGTTTCTAAGCTATACCTCTAGTCCTCTGCGCAGATGTCTGTGTGTGTATGTTTGTGTATGTTACTCGGAATTGAACCCAGGGACTTTGCACTGAGCTATACCTAGCAATTTTTATTAAAATTTGACATAGGGACTTGTTCAGGCTGGCCTTCAACTTGTGACTCTCCTGACTCAGCCTGTAAGAGTGCTGAGAGTATAGGTGTGTGCTACCATGCCTGGTTCTACTTGGATTCTAGTTTAAAAAAAAAATCCACTTAGGTCTTCTGAACCTGCAGGGAGCCTGCTTCCTGAACCTTTGGTCCTGCTCTTGTCCCTGCCTGGCAGGCCTCCATCACACTGGCCCTCCCCCTTCTCTGCTGTTTCCTTCTCTCTTGTGTGCTTACCTCCCATCTGGGAAACCTGCCCTTGTTACCTCTGTCATGGGAGTGAAGTTTTGGAGCTCTGCCAGCATCATGTCTGAGGAGCAGGAGTGTTCTTTCCCAGCTTTAATCTAACCATATTGTGCCTCTTATTTCTCATGTGGTTTTAGTCCAAAACATCTTGAGTGTTGCACACTGCCACACGCCACTAAGAAGAATGTTTTCTTGTGAATCTATGCTGGCAAAAATGCATTATCTTGTGGCTCTTGGGGGACTCATAAAAGGATTATCTGGGCTGTAGTAATAGGTGAATCCTGCAATTCAAATACCTGAACTGTTGCAGAGCTAGTGCTCCCTGGGCCCAGGCAGGGATTATTTGCAACCATTTTTATGCTAGACTCTTCTTCTTAAGTGGATTTGCAGGGAGGTCAGTGGCCTCCTTCGGGCAGAACCCAGAGGTCTGCAGTAGAGACTGTTCTGGCTGGACAAAGGGAATTTGGTACGGGACTGTGTGCCATGTGGACTTTTCCATCCAGGGCTATAAAGTATGGATCCCATCCACCTGTGGCTCATGAAGTAACTTTTCCAGGCATGTTTGTTTTGCATGGTGAGCATAGTGGTTAAAGGAATGAATTTTAGCATAAATTTTGACATCCTATAACCTTGAGTCAGTCAGCTGAACCTCAGTTTCTTCATCTGTGACTTGGGGCCAATGGTACATATTTGGCATTATTGTGAGCATTAAAATGGGATGAGATGTGTAGACATTACCACAGTGCACGGAGCAAGGATGTTCCTCAGTACTGGCTGCTTTTATCATTAGCCATAAAACATCGAATTCATTATGCTTTTATGCATACTTCCTAGTGTTTACCAAAGGAGGCATTCTGGGTATATTACATAGTGAGAAAGTAATTCAGTTTTTCATTCAACTGATTGTATCAAGGGTAAGTTTGCATGGTGCTGTGTATTATTTTATTTATTTATTTATTTTGGTGCCAGGAATCAAACTCAGGGCCTTGCGATTGCCAGGCAGGTGCTGTGCCACTGAGCTATATCTCTGGCCCAGTGCTGTTTAATAGTTGCTAATTTTCTGTGTTTAAGGGAGAGAAGGGTTCAAGCTGAGGCTCAGAACCTTTGACAGGCAAGTGTATAACCTCAGTTGCTTTAATGATTTTAAGATGATTTTCTCTTTATGGGAAATATACTGTTTTTCTGTTTAAAGTCCTAAGGATTTTTTTTTCTAAAAGGAGAGTAGGAGTTTAAGGGAAAATGTTAAAACGCTAACAACAGAACCATTACATGTAATTGTGCAGGTTATTCATTTCTTGGGGGCTGCGGCACAGCCTAAGAGCTCCTTACTGCACCATGTGCCCTGGCACAGGACTGTATTCACGGGGAAGATGAGGTGCCTTTTTCGAATTCTCACAAGGACACCAGGTGAGCCAGCAGTAACTAGGGATACATTGATTTGCAGTGTGTCAAATATAGTGATGGTGGCATGTGAATGTCCTTGTGAGAATCCTCCAGGCAGGTGTTAGTAGTCTCTATGGCATGGCAAAAGTGTAGTTCTATAAAGCATGGGCTGGCCCTGCTCGGTCTAGTACAGTAACCACTAGTCATGAGGCTACTAAACACTTGAAATGTGCCTAGTGTAAATTGAGAAGTGCTATCAAAGCAAAATACTGTATATACTAGATTTTGAAGACTTAGTAGTAATAAAGCAGAGAGTAAAATATGTCATCTGTCACGTAAAAAATAATAGTTACACATTGAAAATATATTTTGGATAGATTAAGATACATAAAATATGTTACTACACTTAATTTCACTTGTTCCTTTTTTTTAATGTAACTGTTGGGAAATTTGAGATTACATATGTGCCAGGTGCAGTGGTATGTGTCTGTCTGTAATCCCAGCTACTTGGGAGACTGAGGTAAGTGAATCATTTGATCTTAGGAATTTCAGACCAGCCTAGCAACAGAGTAAGATCCTGTTTCCAAAAAACAACAAAGATAAGACAAAGCAAAATAAACACAATACCCAGATGTATGTAATTACATGTGATGTAGATATAATTATATTTATCATGTGCTTCCATTGGACAGTGCTGACAGTCCTTTGGACAGTCCATTGAAACAGATATGAACCCAGAAACAGGCCACACATATGGGAGCAGGGAATGTGACAAAGATAGCATTATCAGAAGAGCTGTAACATTAAAATGATGATGGTGGACGATTGGTTTACCATATGGAAAAATAAAATTAAACACCCAATTAAAGAATATGCAAAGTTAAAGTCCAGATGGATTGAAAGCTGAGCCATGAAAAACTTTTAAAGATCCCTATACATTATAGAGCTTTATTTATTTATTTATTTATTTTGGTACCAGGAATTGAACTCAGGACCTTGTGCTTGCCAGGCAGGGTCTGTGCCTCTGAGCTACATTCCAAGCCTACAGCTTTATTCTTTTTAATTTTTTGTCTTTTTGAGACAGACTATGCAGTTCAGACTGGTCTTTAGCTCACTCTGTAGCCCAGGTTAGTCTTGAATTTGCAACGATCCTCCTGCCTCAGCCTCCTGAGTGCTGGGATTACAGGCATGCACCACCACACCTGGCTAGAACTTTATTTTTATAAAACATATTTATGGCTTTGAAGTTGGGCATGGTTTCAGGTAGCTTTTGCTGCGTAACAAACCAACTCAGACTAGTATTTTAAACCTTCCACAATTTCATTATTTTCCACTGTTGAGTAGGTTGGCTGGGTGGCTCTTCTGCTGATGTCATCTGGACTCACTCGTGTGGGTGCGTTCTGCTGGCAGGTTCACTGTGCTCCAGGACCAGCTAAGCACCCCACACACCATCTTTTATCACATGACTTTGTTCCTTGCATGCTGCTCTTGGGGTGTGGAGATAATGAGAATAGATCTATGAGGCTGACACTCAGAACTATCATAGGTGTCATTTTCTATCTGTGGGCGAAAAGAGGTCATAGTGCCGGCTCGGATTCAAAAGGTAGGGAAAGTAGTGAAGGCACTCTGCAGAGCAGCATGTCAGAGGATAAGCACAAATTTCCTAGGATCCCTAGAGCCCTGGTCATAAAGGCAAAGGCTGAAAAATACAGCTACATTAAAATTTTTTTAAAATTATATTTCTGAAAACACTCATTGTAGAAATGAAAAGATAGGTCATAGATCAGAAAAAGATATTTGTAACATAGTTTAGTATACAGATACGTAAATAACTATATGGTGCATGCTTATAAACACAGAACTGAAGGAAGCTGACCAGAAGCTCACAAGTTCAATTCTTGTTCAGGATTTAAGATAAAACAAACAAACAAACAAACAAAAACTAGATAGGAGCTGGCATGGTGGGAGGCTGAGGCAGGAGGGTCACCATGAGTTTGAGGCAAGTCTGAGCTGCATAGCGAGACCTTGTGGTTTTTTTTTTTTTTTTTAAGCTAGGGATGTAGCTTCTTTTATAGTTGGAGCCCTAATACCACAAAAATCAAACAAATGCAGCAACAACAACAAAAAACCTAGGAAACTATAAATCACAAGAAAAAGTTCAACTCAAGGGAAAAGTGGGCAAAAGACATAAAGTAATTTATATAACATAAAGAAATGATGCTTAATTTTCTCTGATTATTTTAGAGAAGAATGGTGTTACTTTATAGTTACAGGTTGCTGTAACAAAATTTTGTTGTTCATGAATTTATTTCTCATAATTCTGGAGTTTGGTAACTATAAGGTCAAGGTATAGCTGATTCTCCATCTCCTGAGGGTTGCTTCTTAGTTCATTGATGGCTGTCTTTTCTCTGTAACTCCTGATTTGAAATTTTTAAATTTAAGCATTTAAAAAATTTTTATGTTTATGAGTACGTTTGCAGTATATAATGATTACATTCGTCATGGGGAGTTGATACATGTACGTAACATATCTTAGTCCTTTTTATGTCCCCTTCTTTCTGTAATTCCTCTGGCAGTAAGAGCTGAGGAGTTCTCTTAGGCCTTCTTTATAAGGGCACTACCCCATTCATGAGGGCTGTGCTCTAGTAACTCAGTCACCACCTTCCCTAGATTCCACCTTCCAATATTATCACCTTTAGAAGGTGGAATTTTTGGGGGGATTTTAATATGAAACTTGGGGAAACAATACTGGCTGACAAATGAAACAGTCTGATAAAGGGCTGAGGGTGGAGCAAGCTCAATGGTAGATCATTTGCCTAGCAGGTGTGAGGCCCTGGGTTCCTTCTCCAGCAGGAGAAAACAAACAAACCAACCCAGATTTGATGACGTGTTGTTGGTTATGATGTGACCTTAACCTGAGCAAGGCGAATGCTCTTACAGTTCCATGGCTGCAGTCACAGGTGAATCCCACCTTGGTGTCTGTTGTATATGTTCAGGGAACACGTAGAAGGCCATGCAGGTATTTATTGTACCATTGTGTATAATACAGAAAGCTAGCAGTAACTTAAATACAGGATATGAGATCAATTACTACACATTCGCTTTCAAGAATATTGTATAACGCAAGTCAGTGACTGAATGTGAGCTTTATGGCTCAGCATGAGTAGAACTTGAAGAAAACTTAAATGTGGATTGCAAAGGGTATGTTCCAGGATAGTAATACTGTGTACCATTTACGTAAATGTTGAAACCCATGAAAAATAGTTTTTATTGTTGTTGGATATGTAAGTATTAGAGGCATAGAAACATGGGGAAGGAAGATATACCTCAGCTTTACGATAATGGTTGTCTGTGAAAGGGGAGGAGAGAATAGGATTGAGGGTACCTGTCCGCTCTGGAATACTGTACTTAGGCCAGAAATTCTCTTGAGCCCAGGGGTTGCAGACCAGCCTGGACAAAATAGAAAAAAGCGCATCTTAAAAAAAAAAAAAAAAAAATTGAAGCTGGGGATATAGCTCAGTGGCACAGTGCCTGCCCTGCAAGCACGAGGTCTTGAGTTTGATCTGGTACCAAAAAAAAAAAAAAAAAAAAAAAAAAAAAAAAAAAAAAAAAGTGAGCATATGTATCTTTATAAAGTCATAATTATGGTCATGAAAGATGTGCAAATAATAGCCATTTATGCTTTGTCACAAGTTGGAATTTAGCAAGACTGTTGGGACATAATTTATACATTTAAAAAAATTTTATACGTATACAAATTTATATATTTTTAGGGGGAATTGAACCTCGTGAGTTACTTTTCCTTGTCACTGGGATACAATACCTGACACCCACAACATAAAGGAGGAGATGTTGATTTTGCCTCACAGTTTTTAGTCCATGGTCGGCTGACTCCATGTCAGGAAGGATCTGGGCAGAGGAGAGGAACTCACCTCTTGGCATCCATGAAGTAGAGGAAGTCAAAGAGGGGACTGGGGAGAGAGCTATAACCTTTCCCATGTGTCCACAGTCACCCACCTCTTCTGATCAGGCCCCACCCCCTGACAGCAATTTGGTGATAGCCCCTGTAATCCAATCAGATTTCCAGAGGTCCCACCTATGAGCTCATGAGGCTTTAGGGGGATATCTACTTATAAATCATAAGAGAGGGCCTCCTTAGGTCACTAAGTTGCTCAGCTAGGCTGGAACTTGTGATCCTCTTGCCTCAGGTACCCGGGGTGCTGAGATTACAGATGTGACCACAGGTTATACATTTAAACTATAAATAGGCCATCTGGGAATTTATAGATTACATACGAATTTTCCTGATGAAGTGTTAACTGTGTGACGCAGAATAGTAAGTATCAGGGTTGTTCTTTAGAAATGCCCAGAAGACTTATGCATTACATAAATCTCAAGGTGGCCATTCATTGCTTTTTGCTCTCTTGTCCCAGGAAACTCCCTTTGATGCCTTTGAAGTCCATATGGCTCTGTATGATGAAGATCTCCTGAAAAATCCTTTTTATCTGGCCCTGCAGAAGTGGCGTCCAGACTTGTGCAGCAAGGTGGCCCAAATCCACGGCATTGTGAGTACATTGATCCTGAGGGTTGTTGCTCAGTGTGGCTAACACCAGAAATGTGGGACACTGAGAAGACATTTAGAGGAAGTCAGTTGCAGGCCTGCTTGGTTTGACACCCCGCCCCATACGCACGTATGAATGAGCCCTGGGAGACTGCCTGACCTGCTTCCAACTTTGAACTCTCAGCCCTCTTCTGTCTCTGTGTGTTATACCCCAGATGGCACTGCAGTCTCCTGTGCTCATCTGTCCCTTATTTCCCTCCCCACCAGGAAGACTATTCCAGAGCCTCACACGTCCTCACTTGTGTGCTGGGCATTCACTCCCCCAGAAGAAGGGAATTTGGAATTTGTGCATAGTTTGGAGGGTGTTTCCTAAAGGACAAGAACTTCTCTAATACAGCCTGCAACCTAAAAGCCTCTGGGCCAGTGAGACAGCAGGAGTGGGAGAAGCAGGTGGGAAAAACTAGTTGTCAGTGGGGCCTCTGCTGCTGCATGAGGGGAGGCAGGCCCACATTGTGGGTCTTTCTGGTCCTCAGTTGGTGACCTTGTGGGCATCTGTAGGACACAGTGTGCCGGGTGTTTTTCATTATGACCTCCACTTGAGCTGTAGTCTGTCCTCTTTGTGTTCTTCCTTATCATTTCACAGCATGGTCCACTTCTACCCCATGGCATGACTGCTCAGATATGTTGTCCATCCGGGGTTTTGAGTCTGGGGAGAATCCAGCCGCACTCCAGTTGGCTTCAGATTCTTGGCTGTTTCTAGAAAACTGGAACCAACTTGCTCCTTACTTCTGCCCTCAGAAGCCTGGTGTCTTGAAGTCACTTCTGGCTTTTATGTTTAGTTTTGTGATTCATACGCTTTCACTAGAATTTTTACTTGGGATTTTAGAAGTTTCAAAAAGTTCATTGAAAAAATAGATAAGATAACCAGGTGTGATAGCACATGCCTATAATCCCAGCATTTGAGAGGCTGAGGCAAAAGGCTTTCTAAGAGTTCACAGCCTAGCCTGGGCTGCATACTAAATTCAAGGCCAGCCTAAACTACCAAATAGTAAGACCTTGTCTCAAAAATAAACTAACAAAACAACTAAAAAACATAGCTGTGTCCTGAGAAGAAAATAAAAGTCTCACGTAGCTCACCAGAGACACTGACTGTCATGTATTCATTTTATGGTGGGTGTTAGATGCCGCTATATACAAAGCACTATGTTTGCTACTGGGAGTTGAGCAGGAAAATAGGAACACACTTCACACTTCATCTTCTTTGCCTTCTCTGAGCTTAAATCCTAGTGTGCAGAACAGTTACCTCTTGGGCAAACACATACTAATGACAGTGGTAGGGACACAGAGAAAGATTACCAGATGCAAAGCAGTCTTGTAGTGGGGAGGGCGGTCAGAGGACCACAGCCTGCTCCTGTACCCTGCCATCTGTGTGATGGGGATGCCGGTGCTCCCCTGTCCAGCGCTCAGTTGTGTGCCAGCACATTTGCTGGTTGAATGAGAAAGGAGAACATTTTGATCATCTGCAGAAGGGCACTGATCCCCTCTCACTTCTGAAAGATCTGTGTGGCCTCAACAGGTTAGTATGGCATTTCTTTCCTTGGAGGTTGGCCATGGGACAAGCAGGCCCACTTTAGACTCTGCCCTGGGGGTCAGCGTCCTTGCTGAGTCCTAAAACAGTGTGCATCTGATGGATCAGTGTGTCACTCTTCTTCCTGCCCCTGCGCTGGTGGGCCGCCCTGTTTTCTGCTCCTTTGCAGCTGCATGTATGGGGCAGCTGAGGGTGCAGCCTGATGTTTCCCAACCCTGGCCCAGCCGCTCCTCAGTTGGTTTCCTCCCAGGACTTCTTTCTTGAGAACAGTGTCACCTTCCTGCCATCCCCTGCTCTCTCTGACTGCACATGAAAGCCCTTCTGTGCTTTTCTGGTTTTAATCGCAGTGGCCTCTGTCTCCTCCCATTGTTCTCCCATCCAGGTACTAACCAGGCCCGACCATGCTTAGCTTCCGAGATCAGACGAGATCCGGCGCGTTCAGGGTGGTATGGCCGTAGACATCCTCCCATTGTTCTAATAACCATCTGGCTAATTATGCACCTGCCACTTCCTCACAGTGGGTTGGACAGGCTTGCATCCCTGAGGCTCTTGCCTGTGGGCTGCTAAGGGAAAGGCCTTCAGGTTTCCCAGGTATATCAGGGGTGGGTCCTCTTACACACAGAAAAATAAATTTTCAAAAAGAGATGAAGTTTGATCTTTGTATTGACATCCTTTGATTAGAGGTTAAGTGAGCTTGGGAGCTGGCCTGGGAACCTAGCAGCGTATGTTCCCAGGAACTGACTTTGAAGCTGCAGCCTAGCTAAGGCCCATGTTCCAAGTTTCAGGATTCATTCAATGTAGAGTCACCCAGGAAATGTAGTGTCTGCCATGTTCCAGACTCTGCTCTGGGTTTCAGGGTTACAGGCATGCATGGAGAACATGGGAGGCCTTCAGAGAATTCTAGAATCAGGCCATGTGGCTGGAAGGATGAGTATGAGACAGTAGTCATCATGGGCGGCTCTGGAGTGTTCGGCCCAGCCTGGATGGAGTTAGGAGAGTATGCTGGAATAGGCATTGCTAGTGCACATTCTTGCTTTTTTAAATTTTCCTTTACTTCATTTAACTACTGTTATTTAAACAGTTCCCTGTAAAGGGGCTAGAATACATTTATTGTTAAGCTTCGAAATGAGCAGGTTCCCCACTCACACTGCATGGTAATGTACACTTCCAGGAAAGCTCTGCAGCCCCCTCACAGGGAGCCCCCTGAGCTCCCTAGGGACTTCCATAGCCGTAGCTGCTCTGCAGCTGGCTGCTGGTGGCTTCCACAGCAGAGGTGAGGGTAAGGGATTGGCCACGCTTACAGTGAGATGCTCTGGCCAGCAGGGGTCTCTCCCTTGGAATGAACTGCGCTTCTTTTCATCTGCCTAGAAAGCCGGGTGTATCAAATGGGACTTCCATACCCAGCTTTTTGAGGAATCTCCAGACTGACCTCCACAGTGGCTGCACCAGTCTACACTTCCACCAACAGTGCAGAAGAGTTCCTTTTTCCCCACAGCCTCTCCAACACTTGTTGTTGGTAGTGTTTTCTATCTTGGCCATTCTTTCTGGAGTGAGATGGAATCTCAGTGTGGTTTTAATT
>PVJX010038979.1:0-16012 GCA_004027295.1 Dolichotis patagonum
TATCTTCCCCAAAGAGATAAAAATATTATATTACAGCGATACATGCATGCTCATGTTTTTAGTAGCACAACTCCTAATAGCTTAATCTTGGACATGGCCTGTGTGTTCATCGCCAGATGAGTGGATAAGGAAAACAGAGTTTAACTTTGCCATAAAGAAGGATAAACATTAGTCACTTCTGGAAACACGGATGCCCATTGAAACCATAAGGCTAAGTGAGATAAAACAGACATACAAGTCTAAGCATTGCATAATTTTTTTTATTTGAAAAACTTGAAATATAAATAAGGAGCAAGATAAAAGACAATATAAAGAGAAGATGAAACAATTAGTGAGATAGAGCTTTTTCAAATGGGAGGAAAATCGAAGAGGGAGGAAGTAGAGAGAAAGGAGATGAATAAAACAATTGAGATATGTGTTTTTTGCCTTTTTCTCACTGCTGAGACAATGCTGGACACCCAAGGTTAAAGGAGAAAATGTTTATTTAGCTCACAGTTCGTAACAGTTTTAGTCCATAATCAGTTGGGTCTAAGGCAGGGTGGTGTGGCAGAGGGACGCCAATTCATGACAGAGGCAGATAACAAAAGCAAGCAGAACAAAAGGCATAAGGGAGGAGACACTATGAGCAAATGGGAGTTCTCTCTCAAAAGCCTGCTAAAATTTTAGAGTTACCTTGAATTTTATCAACATGTGATCATTCACATCAATGGCCTTTTCAGAAGTAGTCACTGAGATAATCACCCTTGTGTGGACCTAACAGAAAATAGTTATAGACTATTTCTACAATTTTGTAAACATATTTTATAAATTCTGATTAAAATTTAAATTCTGATTTAAATCTTAGCCAGGCATATTGGCACACACCTATAATCCTAGCCCTCAGGAGGCCGAGATAGGAGGTATGCTGTGAGTTTGAGACCAGCCTAGGCTACATAGTGAGTTCAAGGCCAGTCTGAACTACATAGTCAGACACAGCCTCAATAGAAGTATAAGGTCCTTTAAATCTTCATTCAAGTGTAATCTCTGCAGTATGTTCTTCATTGCTTTCTCTGTGAAAAATAGAATGCATGTTCTATCTTTATAACTTTTTTGACAGAAGACAGTAATTCTGGACATTACAGTAATTTTTTTCATATTTATATGTATCCAAACAAGACTAGAAGCCAGCTGAGAATATAGTAATGCATTTTGTTTGAACATTAAACTCTATCCTCTAAAGAGCAATAGCACTGCACATCATTTTCACTGACTATATGAGAATTAAGAGTCAGTGTTATTCAGTGGTTTTCACAATTAGGAAACAGAGAACTAAGGGGTTAAGACCAATCAGTCTACACCAAAATGATTCTTAGCCCAATAATTTTGAAAGGATAAATCTAGGCAACAGGATTTTCTAGAACAGACTCAATGATAATTGTTAGAATGGTAAACCTGTATTGTGGTAGAATTTTGTCAAAGCACTTACTGTGCTTTCCCTCATTTACAGTCATGACTTTATCACCTAGATTTCAGCATCTTCGCCTCTCCAATGTTTATGTGGAAATATGATGCTAAATCTTTTTTAAAATTACCATGAAAACATTTAGTGATTAATCATTATCTTTACTTGTCTAACAACAAAGGAAGCTTATGAATAAAAGGGAGATGGCAAACACAACACTAATTCAAGATCAATATATTGCATGTTGGCTGTATATCACAGTAATCTTATGAAAGTGATTGTTCATGTGGCAATCACAAGGACTAATGAGGGCCAATTAGATATCTGACTCCAAGGCAAAGGGATAATTTCAAGAATAACACTACATATTCTTTTGTCCTCATCAGTTTTCCCAAAGTACAGCAACACATTCATGAATTTGTTTTCTGCTACTAAACCCATTTAAATTCTGGAACCATTCATGCTTGCTTTCCTCATGTTTATCATCATCTGAACTGAGTTTTCAAATTGCCTATTATCGCTGTATAATTCTTGTTTGCAACCCTTCACAACTAATTACCACCTGAGTAGCTGTCTTCATACTTACTTCAGTTAAATGGTTCCCAGAGGATCAAATTAGTCATGACCAACATCTGTTTATAACTGTATTATGCCTTCAAATACAGATGTATAAAGTCAATCAATTACAACTTGGTCTAATGTACAGCAACTCTTCACCCTGCCAAGAAAATTTACTTTAATATGTTGCACAATTTTATCAGTAAATATATTTAATTCATAATGCGCTTAAGGCAGCCAGTTGTAAAGATCGAATTTACTTATGTTAAAATATTTTCAAAAATCAGATTCATCAACGTTTAATATAATTACTTAGTGCCTGTTCTGTCAAACCAGTAATGGTTTGTGTTGTGTCATTGAACAAATTCATACCATTAAGGAAAAATTGTATGTGTTTGAAATGGGTAATCTGTTGCTTTATTTTTGACAGTGAACTGCTTTCTTGTAGTCAAATTGACTAGTCATCCACCTAGTTACTGCTTAATCCCATTGACCATGAAACTGAAAATAAAAATTTTACCTTTGGTTTAGGAAGCATTCTCAAGTCTTGAATTTCTATTCAAATCAGTATATGAAGTGAATTAGAATACAGAGTAGACAAAACTGTTGAAAAAAACTCTTCCTAAATTATTTTTTCTGCATCTGGCTCCACTTTTTAAAGCAACAATAATAATCTCAATCTTTTTTATTCTTTAAGATTATTTGAATGGAAAAGTCATGCTTGAAACTCAAACCGCATTTCAATATCTGGTATGTAGGATAGTCTGATGGAATATAGTTCCGTAATACTCTGGAAATTAACTTATTAGAACCATTGAGCAGTTGCAAGCTTCAGTATTTTCTATATTCAATTTATTCTTTGATTTTAAAGGCATTAATAATATGACATCAATTTGGAATTTTTCTGACATCTCCTTGAGATTTTAGATATTTTTTAAATAAAAGTGCATGGAAGTACTTGGATAGATGTTCCCAATATTGACTATGATAGTAACTAGAACAAGCACCTTTATCTGAAGACCAAGCCAGTCCACAAAATTTTATTCATAATAGGATCACTGAAAAATTTTAACATTTCCATTGATTATTGTTGGCTTTTTTCTCCCTTTACACATTTATCCAAGATCTACTTCCATAAATTCAAATGAGCAATAAAGAATTCTTCCTGTGTGTACGTGAATTTCATTCAGGTAGTGGTTTTACCAGATTATCTAGCATGATAAAATAAGTAATGTGAATGATAAGAAGACATTGTAAAGATATAGAGTTAAGCACCCTACTATCTATCAAACATGTTTCTGCAGTTATACAAACTGCGTGGTCTATTCTACCCTTCAAATATCACTCTGAAGAAAGTATGAAGACTCTAAACGAAAGGAGAAGATGTACTCAGAGTGATGTTACCTCAAAAGGTAATGTAAATATCATTTATGAAGTAGCATGGCCACTGCTACGTAAAGCCAAATTGTGCATAAAGTGTGATTCAGTAAACATCAGTACTTACTTCAAAATACACTGCAGCATTTAACACAGTCCTTAAAAGTATAGTCATTTAAATATCTTCATTCAATCTGATACTTTAAGATTCAAATAAAATCTCACTGGGGTCGGCTCAAATTCCACGAACTATTCATAAAAAATATCTTATCAGTTATTTGTAGTTTTGATTAAATTTCATTCAATATCACTTCAGCTATGTCAATAGTTTCAATTATGGCTAATTTAGTAACTTACTGCCCATTAGTAGTCCACTATTCTGTCTTCATGATTCCTATTGTCTTTTGTGAACTGTTCATCATAAAATGTAGGCATCACTTTGTGTTTGTAATGTTTTGAAAAGTGTTAGACTTTTTTTTAAAGGTATTAGCAGAAACATAAGAAGAAATCCAGAGAATCCTGGTGTCACAGGCCAAGTGTTCTGGTATGAGATGCGTCTTACAAACTATAATGACAAGAACTCAACTGAATTTATTGTATGTAACCTACCAAAACGTTCAGAATGACAGAGAATAAAAAATGTATTTAATTAATACCATGAGAAAAAATTAAAGGAAACACTAAAATCTACTTAGAAATACATAATTTTGCAATTATGTGACATTTTCAATGAACATTTATCCAACTATTTTCTCTAAAGTTTGTCAAAAATCTTAAAAGCATTTGCATAAACCTAGAAGGTTCTGTAAATAATGTAACTTTAGATTTTAAAACAAACCAACAAATTAATGTTGTCAAGTCCATAGGAAATTATACGTGTCTTTGAGCCATGTTTGACAGGCTTTAATCAAACATACAAAAACATTTTGATTTTAGCTATCCAGGAGATACTAATCCATTTCTGATATTGAATCTCAAGTAAAATGATTACAAAAATCTAATGTGTGATTTTCCTTGCCAGAAAGCATGTAAAATGAAGCAAGGTTGTATTCAATAAGAAAATAAGTCCACTCAACAGCCCCCAAAAGATTAATGTAGCAAATCAGCTTTCACTGTAAGCAATTCATCAATACTGGGAAATAGAAAAAAAAAGGCAGTTACTATTCCTCTTGAGAAAATATTTAGCTTCATAATGAAATTTGTGTTCAACTATCTCAGACATTTTCTTTTCCAAAAGGACTATTTTTTCCACTTTCCCAAGATTAATAGATGCCCTTTAATAAGTGATTTCACACTTAAATTCTAAAGTTTAAATATAAAAATAATATTTCCCCTTCTATATGAATTGTATACATACCCTAAAAATTAGTACAGAGGGACAATCATATAAATATGTGTGTAAGTTTTTGCCTACTTGTCAGATAAGTAAGGAATTCTCTCGCAAACATTTCCCAGGATTGGTCATGAACGTGTTTAATACCCCTAGTTGGCCACAGTGTAAGTGTATTCACCCCCAAGGATGCCAGTCTTCTCAAAGACACTCACTTTCTCCGTTCCTACACTATGGGCATGGTTAGGAAATCTGCTTTTCTAAAACACTCTGTCTCATATTTTAACATAGAATTAAGATCTGTAGAAAACCTTACTATCTTTAACATGATTGGCTTTAAAATGCTGCATGATGTCATCATTTTCTTCATAAATGTAAGCAACAAATAGCCAGTTGTAAGCTGTTTCTAGCACACAATGGCTATATGTCATTATATGACACCACTGCTCTTATATTTAACATTCTTTATTGGTGTACCGATCACAAACTAAAGTGTTCTCTCCCATGGAGTCTAACAAAGAACTATGACAGTTGCTATGGTTTGAAGACATCCCCTTCAGGATTTCTGTGTTGAAAATAAATGATTAATGTGTTGATATTAAAAAATGGAGCCTGTTGGGAAGTGAGGATGGAATAACATCTCCCCTCTGATGACCTTACAAGCGCTTGTTGGAGGGTTTTACCCTTTTTTGTCTTCTGTGCCTCTCAGAGTGGAAGGAAGAATGCAGCATTTCCCACCTGAAGATGCAGAACAAGATTAATTCATGGAAGCAGAGAGCAGACTGCAACCTGATGGCACCTGGATCTGGGTTCCAACTTCTTGAACTGTAACATTACTTTCCATTTTTCATAAATAACCCTTAGAAATACTGTACTTATCATCACAAATTGATCAAGATAATTGTTTAATTGAAAGTGAAATTTTCAAAAACAGTAGAGAAAAGATACTGTTCATGTAATTATAGAAACTAGTACAGGAAAAACTGTCCTTGGGAAGCTGCCACTAAAATATACCAATCATCTCTGTCTTAAAATCACGTCATCTTACTGATATTTTTCCTTAATATTATATTTAAATAAAAGTATTGTTCAAAATTGAATTTCTATCATAGTTTCATTGCACTGTGAAACTAAGAATAAGAAATGCTAATCTTAATCTTCAGCATGCCTAGTAGATTTTGAAGATTACTCTTCTGTGATCATAATTAGTGCTTTCTTCATTTTTAGTGATCCTGTGCTTCTTGGGCATGTTCCAATAGTTAAAGAACGCAGACAGACTACCGGTTCTGAATGCGTACTTTCTGAGCAATATTTATGTGTAATATTCGCAGATATTGACTAGTTTTGATTAAACCCTGGATATGGATTTATTTGTACAAGATATACAACTGCTCTGAATCCTCCTATATCTAAGGCAACATTGATCTTAATTCTAAGCACATATCTGCTCACCTTAAAGTGACTTCTCCTCAATTTAACTATGATGGAGACATTTTAAAATCTATGTAACTTGGACAAGTAATCAAACATTTTATCTGCATCAGCCAATGCTAGTGACATTGAATGAGATCCAACCTCTAGCTCTTCTCTCTATAAAGGAGAATAATTGATAAAGGAATGTTTATATGTCTAAAACCACGGGGTCCATAATTTTGCTTGCACACATAGCTATTTCATAAAAGTCAATATGAACCCTAGATTAATTTAAAAAAAACTACCATTTGAGTGTATATATGCGTGAAGTGAAAGCATTGTAGCAAACACATTACATACTACATCACATTTATCTTTGTACCAAATCTATTGGGTAATGCTAATTATAATCCTTTACAAACAAAAGATGTGAAGGTTGGAAAAGTTAAAATTGGCTGAGCAAAGATATTTAAAGAAACATTAATATATTTCAGACCTAGAACGCAATTCACCACAAGCATTCTTTTTTTTTTTTCACTTGTCAATGCTTTTTCAGTTACTGTTGTTTAGTGCAATAGAAATAGAGCAGTGTTTGAAGTCCACAATATTTGGCTCCAAACATTGGTTCTACCAGTGGGGGAGAGTTATTGCACATATTGAGTCTTCATTTCCCCTAAAATGTATATCATTGTAGTATTCTACTTTCAAAGTTTCTGTAAAAATCATATTAAATTATGTTTATGATGCATTTTGGTAAATTAATTAGTACTTTACAAACATTACTTAGCATTCCTCATTATTACTATCTTATTTCTCTAAATACATTTTCATTAAGGTTCTTGGTACAATTTAGTTATATAGAATGTTCATATTCATCATGGAAAGTTTGCTTGATATACCTTGATTCCTCTTTTTTTCCTCAATTGGCTCCCTTTACTTCAATCCCTCTTTGCCTCCCTATTTACAAAGCTTTGGTTCCATTTATCCTTCTATTATCATTTTTTTTTGTTTTCCTTTCCTTTCTTTTCCCCTGCCCCATGTATAGTTGATTTTTCTTTTGAATCATTTCATCCCACTTCACAATACCTATTAGGAACTTTGGTCCTTATTTACACTTTGGTTTTCTCACATGAGAGAAACCATATGGTATTTAAACATGTGTCCAACATATTTCACAAAATTGTATGATCTCAAGATGCATATATTTACCTAAAAATGCCTCAAGTTCATCCTTGTTTATGGCTGAGAAGTAATCCATTGTATTAAATGAAAAATACATCTTTTTATCCACTACTTGGTTGATGGGCATTTGGGTTGTTTCCAAGATTTAGATACTCATGAGTGCACATATATCATTGTTGTATGATGCTTTAAATTTTTCTTGGAAGATACCCAGAAGGGGAACAGCTGGGTCAAATGGAATCTCTTATCATAGATTTCTGAAGAATCTCTGCACCGATATTCACAGTGGTTGCAGTAGTCTACTACCCCACAGAGAGTGGAGATGGGTTCCTTTTCCCCCTCAGCCCATCAAGCATTTGTTATTGGTTGATGTCTTGATGATAGTCATTCTTTCTGGGTTGAGATGGAATCTCAGTATTGTTTTAATTTAGATATTTCAAATGACCAGCAATGTTGAACATCTTGTTATATATTTATTTGCTGTTTGTATCTCTTCCTTTGAAAAGTGTCTATTCATTTCAGAGGCCCATTTTTGGATTGGGTCTTTAGTAAATAGTGCTGGAAAAACTGGCTTCCTACATGCCAAAGACTAAAACTGGACTCATAATTCCCATCATGCACTAAACAATAATCAAAATGTGTCAAAGATCTAAACTGTAAAACAGAAACACTAAATCTACCAGAAGAAAGTATACGTTGAATGTTTGAAGACATAAATGTAGGCAAAGCTTTCATGAACAAAAACTCTGTTCACATAGGACGTTATACAATGTATCAACAGTTGGAATCTCATTTTATTAAAAAAGCTTGGTGCAACAACAACAAAAAAATTACCAATGGAGTAAAAAGACAATCCACAGAGTGGAAAATCATTTTAGAAAATTTTCCCTCAGACAGATTAATATCTAGAAAATATAAATATTGAAAAAAAATAAGAAACTCCCCTCAAGTTTAAAGACCCGTTCAACACAGACTACTTTAAAAGAATATTAGATAAATAGAAACTAGCAAAAAATAAGGTAGAGAGGAATGAGGTCTTTGCTAACTGCTTAAAATTTATCAAATAAATTAGAATAAGGCAATAATGACAGTTTTACCCATATTATTTTGAAAATATCAAGTGCCAATATTTTTTCTTAGAATGCAAAAACAATTATAGGAAGCAATCTAAATAATTAACATGGGTGGTTTTACAACAAAGATAATCCTGAAAGTAAATTTCAGAAATACTTTGGTCTACAGTTTTTTAATTTTATCTGCACTGGATAGAACTTCATTAAGTAAGTAAACATACATTCGCCTTGCATTTATATCCAAGATGTGGCAATAAAAAAAGACTCAAATAAAGAGCTGTAAAAACAAATTTTCCTATTGTTTTCATGTATATTCTTTTACAAATGATAGATATATGCACAGGTAACCACTATGAAAATGACAATTCATGTAGTAAAACCATTGCAATTTTCATCATTTCTTTATCTCCTGCTGTATTTTGTTTCCACAATGAAATTCAATGGTTTGTAGAGAAAAAATATTTTATTTTTTCCCAAGACATTTCAAACTTATATTTTGATCTAAAGTTGTGCTGTTCTTTTCCCTTCTTTAATATTATTGTCAAGGGAGAATTTTTGAAAGTGAAAAACAGTAATTCAGTAGGTTTTCCTGCAAAAGACTGGCTTAAAACATAAAAAGGAAAAGTGAGCTAATGACTTAATCACTCAATACAATATAAAATTAATAATACAGGCTGATTATTTAGAATTAATGATTCTCCATTGCAGTTAAAACTTGAGTCTTACATTCTCATCCCTAAAAATGAAAATTTATTCATATTTTTTCCATAATAGGTAGTACTCTAAACTGTAAACTTACTGTACTATAAAAAAAGAATGTGGTTCGTAACTATGACCATTAGTAAGTACAAATCTTTTGTAAAACTGTGTTTCGCTATTTCACTGCCCTTTTATTTTGATACTCCATAGCTATGTGTGGGGATATATGAATAGCATTATCAACTCACTGTGTATGCATAAGAAAGAACAGTCAAACCAAATTATTTTGCTAGTTCTGTTAACAGTAAGAATCTTTAAACATCTAATATCAGGCAATATTTCAATAAGTACAATAAAGTTGAACATATAAGTAGGGAAGAGTTATATCTAATTCAGCTCAGACATATTGCAGTGGTCATACTATTATTAGTCTATAACATAACTGGCAAGGAACAGAAAAAGGTTTCATTTTTTGGCATTACGATGAACTATTTTTCTTGGTTAAATCCCCTAGTGTTTAAATCAAAACAAAATTATATTTCACATAAATAAAAATCAAACACCAAGTAATGTAATTATACACACAGAAACGTACAAATTATAATAAAATTTGTACTATTTTTGAAAACACGTTTATGGCAATGTATTGTGATTTTCTCTGAAAAAAGCAAAAACATGTATTTTGAATCATGAACGGAGTTCATGCTGTTAGAAATAAAAGTGGCCTCCAAACCAATGGAAACTGGCATTGTTGTCTGAGCAGAAAGTCTGGAAAAAGTCTCATTTTAAATCCGTTTCAGTATATGCATGATGACATTTGAAAACATCTGGTTTTAATGATGCCCCGAGGACATTCCAGAATGGTGGGGTCTAGATATGCAGATATGTAAAAGGGAATTTCTTGTTAATTTTAATAAATGGAATGCATAAAATGGATACATTTACGCTAGGGAAAGATGAGAGTTGTTATTTTGAGGATTCTTAGAAAAAAGAATAACAAAATGAATTTAAATCCCTGAATTATATACTGCCTGATGAATAATGGCTCCACTTGCTGATCTGAAATCAAGATCACAATTGATTTTTTTAAAGATTCTTAATACATTGGAATAACTGGCACCAATTCAAGCTATTCGGTGTCAGCATAACTGAGAATTAATCTGCAGAACAATAACGTGCTAATATGCTATCCTGTGAAAAAAAATTAAAAGTTGGGTTTTCCTTTGAAGTTGTTAGGATTTTTATTCTTTAAATAGTAATTGACATCATCTAAATACCCCAAAATAGAAAAATTGACAGGTAGTATAGTAATTATTATATACAAAAATGAAATTAACTTGTAAAAATTTATACTGTTATTAGCCATAAGGAATTGCATCAACTTTTTCTGGGCTTGGAAATAAATGTGTGTATGGTGATAATCTGAGAACAAAAGAACTGTAGAAATGGTGAAACAATTTTACTCTAACCACATGGAATTCAATCTAGCCTTTTAGTTTCCGGAAAAGGAAAGGATGTTTAAGGTTTGACTTTATGGGTGATTAGAGGTATTTACTTTTACAGATTTTTATTTGAGACCCACCATGCAAGGCTAGTTGCTTTCCTAGTTAAGTGAGCAATGAGAATCTATAAACATTTAAGCACTGAGTGAGATAAGCCTAAGCACATGAATAGATTTTTTATCAAAGTCCCTTCTGACATTTTGTAGTGGTCCAACTGTATTCATGAAAAATAACAAGTTTTTCATTTCTAGTAGTTACAAGGCACTTTTAAGCACATACCTCTAGCTATAGAGTAGGCCTTATTATTATATTATTATTATTATTATTATTATTATTATTATTTTGCTATGGGAAATTTTCTTCTCTCCTTTATGAACTATTTATCTGGGCAACTGAACAAAAACTGGAGCCTGCATTCCTCAAAACAAAACAAAACAAAACAAAACAAAACCAAAGCCGGGAGTGGTGGCACATGCCTGTAATTCCAGCACTCCAGGAGCTGACACAAGGATCAGAAGTTCAAGGTCAGCCTGGAGGAAACTCGGTGAGTTCACCAGATCTTGTCTCAGAATAAAACATAAAGAAAGGCAAGAGATCCAGCTTACAATGAAGGCTCTGGAGTCAGTCCTCAGCAAAATCAAAACAAAAGACAGTATCAAAAAGCCTCCTTATGTCCACTTATCTACCCTATGGTGATAGTACAGATTAAATTGTCTTTAGAAGAGTAAATCTGGCATTTTTGGGCAGGAGAATTTGGATGAAGCGGTAGGAAGAAGCGAGTTTGATAATCAGGTGCCTAGGGTGTTGTAACAGTAGTTTTAAAGGTATTTCTAAAACTAATTTGTACCTAGCTCTTTAAGTAAAGTCTTGCTTAGAAGCTAAACACTTCAACTTCTGTGCTTCAAGTGAATGCTAGAGACAAAGCTCTCCCACATGAAGAGAACAATCTCAACAGCTACTGAAAAGCTGTGAAAAGCCAAGAGTGCGGCAGAGAATGGAAACCACTGCTAGCGATTCATTTCAAGGTTTGTCAGGTAACGGAAAAATCATCTGTTATCAGATATGTAAGCTAAAATCCCACAATAAATGTCAAAAAGTGCTAGAACACAAATGCCCAACTTACGCTTACTTATATATTCACTTACTTGTATATTTATATCCTATTGAGTGAATAAAATAACCTGCACAAAATATTCACTGAAGTAATTGTTTACAATTTCCAAGCTAAAGGCATAAATGTCAGATCTGCTATCTTTTAAAATAAGCATTTCACAAATTAAACCATTCTATTGTACTCAACAATTTTGAATAACGATACTCAGAGGTACATTCAAACAAATCAAAAATATCAATTCAGATGTATTTTGCTTTTCAACAATAAGAGAGTTAAACAAGTTATTGGAGGAAAGCTATGCTACTGTTTTCTATCTTCAAAATAAAAACATTGTGCATACAGATATTTAATTACATTACATGCTTGAAACTGAAAGCTAAGAAAAACTCAATTTTCTCTCATGAATTAAAACAACTTAATGCAATTAAAATAAAATAAGGATCCTTAATCTTCACAACTTGGTATATTTTTTTCTGTTAATAACTAATTTTGTTTATAACAAAGATGTTAGCCATTTATTTTAAAGTACCTCTTTAGTAACTATATTGTAAATATAAAATATACTAGAGAGAAATAAATCAAAAGTGTTAAGTTTTTAGATATTTTTATTTATTTTTAAATAGTAAGTAGTATGCCTTATGCTTTGATTGCATTCTTCTTAATATTAGTGGTTGTAAATACAGGATGAGTGGTTGATGACTGAATAATTAGAAAAACACAGGCATTCTCTTCAATCTGGTGTTTTATAGATGTACACTGACTTAACATTTAAATCAACTGCTTGAGTAACTGAGCTCTAGAAAAATTTAAAAACTTGCCAAAATTACAGAATCAGAGTGACAAAGCAAACTTACAAACCTAGGTTTCTGACTTAACATGTTGAACCCTTAAGCCATTCACAAATATGTATCCTGATTCATGTAATGACTTTTTTGGAAGATATCTTGAAAGCATAAATTTTCACCAAATATAGATAACAACTATATACTTATTAATGTATTTATAGTGTTTATATTACCTGCTGATTGTAAAGTGATTAAAAATGAAGCAATTATGGCTCTGTGCATTAATCTGAATGTTCTACTAGTAAAATGACTACTAGCATATTAAAATAAAGTAGAAATTACTACAATGCAAAAATTAAATTTTCAAACTCATAAACTCACGAAACTTAAGACTCACAATCTCTGACTTACTAAATGCATAATTATGTAAATATTATATTCTATATTTTTGCCTGTATTTGTCTAATGATTATTTTATACAGAATTTTTTCTTTCTCATCTCGTTTATCTTTGAATTATCATGGTAACTTCCTGACATAGTTAAATATTCTTCTCATTTCACAGAAAAAGCAGGAAGGTAATTAATATGACCAGAAGCCCTCAAGTCCTAAGAATAGCAATGGGAAGTGAGTATTTGGATTCTACACACTTCACACAACTGGCTGCCCCATCTCACACTGTAAAGTATAAATCTATAACATTTTGTGTAAAATTCAGTGTAAATTTTTTATATTATTTCCATCATTTGAATACATATTTGCCTTCAAAATATATTATAAATTTTATATATAGTTTATCAGTTGTTCCTAATTCCATAAATGATTGATTAGATATTTCAGTACTGAAAAAGATTGAAATTTAAACCTCACTTAGGTGACACATGTCTTTGAGAGAAGGAAAATCACAATTTCAAGCCAGCGTTGATAATCTAGTGACTTAGCAAGATCTTTTCTTAAAACAAAAATTGAAAAGAGGATGTAGTTCAGTGTTAAGGCACTGGTTCCAATTCCAGTGACACACACAAACAGAGGCACACCCCTTGTTGTCTAAGCAAAGTAAATGTCTGAACTATAGAGCTTCTCATAAAGGAATCATTCAATTTAATAATTTATTCAGTTGATATTGAATGCATCCTTAAATGCAGATTCACTACACAAACTAAGTAGTATTTGGAAAATCCTTGTAGTAATTTTTAGAGACAATGTTATTAATTCACTACCTGTATAGAAAATATTCAATATTATTGACATGTATGCAGAAAAACATTCATATTGATATCAAGAAAACATTATTATCATTCACAACACTTTAATTTCAAAAGTGAATAATATGAAAATTGCCATTTATTATGTTGTCTACCTGTCCTTAAGGCTATGAGCCACAACTCATACTGATAATAATAGAAAATGTTAATATTTGTGATGTATGTTTGTGATGTAACAAGACATTGCCATAATCAAGTAATTTATGAAGTAGAGAAACCTATTTCTCTCTCAATTTCAGTATGTTCATTAAAAATGATGCAGTATTTCTACAAAAGATCATTTAGGGACATCACCATCTTTTGTTTTACGCAAACATCTCACAGGGCTCTGGTTAGTTACATAAGAAAAATTTGTATCAGTATATTCCAGCCAAGCTCTATATTCCAAATGGCAAAAGATCATAGAAAACTATATGTAGAACATTTAGATTTAGATTTAAAAAGACAGTGGATAACATTTCTGCTCCCATTCTGCAAGGACTAAGCCATATAGCTATATTAAACATAAAAGGTGTACGGCTTTCAGCTTTAATTCTGTTATTCCGGAACAAGGGGGAAATGGTTTCCTATGTACGACTAGGGGTCTGCATGCCCACATCTTTAGTCAGTCAAACAACTTTTTTCACACTTCCTTTTATAGGAGACACAATCTTTCTCCAGAGATGATAATTTAAAATGATTTCTGGTACTTCCCATGATTGAAAGTCTCATTATCTGGGTAAAGTACAATATTCTCTGTCACTTCTAAATGACATTTGTTATGGGCCAATGCCTTTCAAACTAAAGGCAGTTGCTACTTTCCCCAAAATATGTATGAATATCTATTTAGCAAGTATAAATTGAGCAGCATGAAAGGATAATCATAGAACAATATTACACTCCAAAATGGAAAGAAAAAGATATACCTAGTGATCACTGGCTTATAAAAAAGTCAGAATTGTGCAGGGATTAGACTACAAGAAACAGAAACAAAAATACCTCTTTTTCTTTGAATGTGAAGCACTTCCTTGATTTCAATCTAGTGGGTTTTGGGAAAAATCATCTTTCCTGTTTCAGGAAGAGATGCTATGAAGCCCGTATGTCTAAAACCTTGAAATTGAGGCCAGGGAAAAAATATAATGAACTAAAAGGATTTAACTGGGCTTACTATATAATTTGTCATCAAATATGTACACATTTGATAGAGGAAAGTGATGCTCATTAGGAGCACAAGCCAGAATTTTCATTTCAATGCATGTGTATTCAATTTCAGCCTGGAAAATGTTGTGGTCACTTGGGAAGTTTAGGATTCCAGGAAAAAGAGATATCTACCTGTGAACTTATAAATTTGGTCCACTGAGAAGTTAGATTTCTAATATAGAAAAAGGTATATTAAGTTAACTCAATCTAAAACCAGTAAAGATTAGCATTGTACACCTCCCCTTTCCCTTTATAAAATTACCAAGCAACATAATTTCTAAATTAAGGCTACCCTCAGTGAAATCAAAACCATGTCTGGTCCCATACTGTCAATAGAAACCTAATGTGAACCACATTTGTGATTTAAAATTTTTCAGAAAACAGTATAGTACATAAAAGAAAAGGAAATAGGTAAAGGTAATCATAGGTATTTTTTTCATCAATAGTTTAAATATATAATCAAAGCAAATCATCAATAAAATCTTTTCATTCATTGAACTTCAGTGTGTTTTATTTTTTGGTTTGTATATATTGAACATTTTATTAGCACATTTTAGATACACATAATAATGACATTCATCATAGGGAATTTGTATCTATACATATCTGGATACTTCTTTTTCCCATTCTCCTCCTCCTTATTTAAAAAAATAAATCTTTGTTTCCATTTTTGATTTCTAGTCTCTTTTTTCTTGTCCCTTACTTCCCTCCCCCCTTTGTTATTTCCCTTCCAATTTGAATATTTTGTTTTCATTTTCTAATATCTATTATACATTTTGATCCTTATTTACACTATCAATTTTTCACATCAGAGGGGAAAAATGTGATATTTAAATATGTATGTCTGATTTATTTCACTTAAGAATATGGTCTCAAGGTGCATCCACTTAGATAGAAATGCCTCAAACTCATCCTTCTTTATGGCTGAGTAGTATTCCATTATATAAAAGTATCACATATTTATCATTCTTTGGTTGATGAGCCAACCATTCTTTGGTTGATTTGCTCTTTTTCCAAGATTTACAGATTTACAGATTACAAATTGTGCCAGAGCATGGAATTTTTTACACACAGCACATTGCATTTTTTATTAAG
>PVJX010038980.1:0-16013 GCA_004027295.1 Dolichotis patagonum
TCCTGTTTGCCAATATTTTATTGAGAATTTTTGCATCTATGTTCATCAGGGAGATTGGCCTATAGTTCTCTTTTTTAGTTGAGTGTTTCTCTGGTTTTGGTACTAGAGTGATATTTGCTTCCAGGAATGATTTAGGCAGAATTGCTTCCCTTTCTATTTCATTGAAGAGTTTCAGGAGTGTTGGAGTTAAGTCTTCTTTGTATTTCTTGTAGAATTCTGCAGTAATTCTTGTAGAATTCTGGGCCTGGACTCCTCTTTGTAGGCAAGGACTTAATTACATTTTCAATTTCAGAAATAGAAATTGGTTTATTCAGCAGTTTTACATCTTCCTGATCCAGCTTTGGTAGTTCATATGTATTTAGGAATTTGTCTGTTTCTTCAGTGTTATCGAACCTATGAGAGTAGAGGTTTTCAAAGTAGATGTTGATGAGCTTCTGTATTTCCACTGAGTCTGTAGTAATTTCACATTTTTCATTTCTTATTGCATGAATTTCAGTTTTTTCTTTCCTTTTTTAATAAGATTGGCCAGGGGCTTATCAATTTTATTTATTCTTTCAAAGAACCAACTCTTTGATTCATTGATCCTTTGTACTGCTTTCTTAGTCTCTATTGCATTAATTTCTGCTCTAATCTTTATAATTTCCTCCCTTCTTTTGGCTTTGGGGTTGGCTTGCTCGTATTTTTCTAGATGTTTGAGTTGTAGCATCAGGTTGTTTATTTGTGTTCATTCTGTCTTCCTGATGTGGGAACTTAATGCAATAAATTTTCTTCTGAGGACTCCTTTCATTGCATCCCACAAAATCCGGTAAGTTGTGTCTGTATTTTCATTCACTTGTAAATATTGTTTAATTTCTTCTTTAATTTCCTCTGTGACTCACTAATTGCTCAGGATTGTATTATTCAGTTTCCATGTGTTTGTAGGTATTTTGCAATTTCTTTTATCATTAATTTCTAGTTTCACAGCACTATGATCCGATAACATGCATGGGATAATTTCAGTTCTTTTGCATTTACTTAAATATGTCCTGTGGGCAAGTATATGGTCTATTTTGGAGAATGTCCCATGTACTGCTGAGAAGAAGGTGTATTCTGATGTTGTTGGATGGAACAGTCTGTACACATCTATCAAGTCCATTTGTTCACAGGTGTGATTCAGTTCTGTTATGTCTTTGCTGATTTTCTGTCTAGTTCATCTGTCCCTTTGGGTCAATGGTGTGTTAAGGTCTCCTGTTATAATAGTATTATTGCTTATTTGATTTTTCATTTCTGTTAGTATTTGCTTTATATAGCTGGGTGTTCTGGAATTTGGTGCATATATATTTAAGATCATTATCACTTCCTCTTAAAGTTTTCCCCTAACTAGTATGTAGTGACCTTCTTTATCTCTTTGGATCATTCTTGGTTTGAAATTCACATTGTTTGCAAACAGGATTGCCAGTCCTGCTTTTTTTGGGTTTCCTGTTGCATGAAGTATTGTTTTCCATCCCTTGACTTTCAGTATATGAGTGTCCTTTTGGTTTAGATGGGTTTCTTATAGACAGCATATGGTTGGATGTTGTTTCTTGATCCATTCTGCCAGTCTGTTTCTTTTGATTGGTGAGTTGAGGCCATTTACATTAATGGTTGTAACTGTTATATATTGGTTTATTGTTGACATGTTATCTTTGCGCTGTTGTGTCTTTAGCTTTCCATTCTGTTTAATTTTCTGCCTTGCTTGGTAGTTTTCTCCCGTGTGTATCTAGAATGTCTTTCAGTATTCTTTGTAGGTTTGGTTTGGTGTTCATGAAGTTCTTCAGCTGTTCTTTGTCATGGAAGTATCTTATTTCTCCATCCATTTTGAAGGACAGTTTTGCAGGGTATGTCAGTCTGGGTTGGAAGTGTTTTTCCTTTAGGATCTGAAAGACTTCACTCCATGCTATTCTTAATTTCTTTGTTTGTGTTGAGAAGTCTGCTGTGATTCTGATAGGTTTTCCTTTATAGGTGATCTCTCTTTTGTCTCTAACAGTTTTTTGTATTCTATTCCTATGTTGGATTTCTGGGATGGTGATTATTATGTGTCTGGGTGTAGTTTTATTTTGGTTATGGCTGTTTGGAGTTCTATATGCTTCACTTATCCATGTGTCAGTTTCTCTCCTCATTTTGAGAAGTTTTCAGCTATTACTTCTGTAAATATCCTCTTGATATCATTTGTGCTGTCCCCTTCTTTTTCATTTAATCCCTATTAATCTTATGTTATTTTTCTTTGCATCATCTTGCAGGTGTTGAATTGTTATTTCCTGATTCTTTGTTATTTTTAAAAGATCTTGTCTTTCCTGCTCACTGGCTGCAATCTTATCTTCGAGGTCTGAAATTCTATCTTCACTTTCATTGATGCGGTTTTTACAGCTTTCAACAGAATTTTTGATTTCCTGTATATCTCTTTGAATCTGCTTTATGTATTCTGTTTGTTTCTTTTATTGTTTTTTGAGGGATTCTATCTGTTTGCTTTTTTCCTCTAATTTTTTAGCTGTGTTTTCACTTGATGCGTTCACTATTTCTTTCACTATTTTTATCAATTCTTCTTTTACCTGGGCAAGTATTTCTGATTTGAATTTCTCCATTGCTTTCCCTATTTGCATATTTATTTCATTTGATATCATTTCAGACATTTCAGGTGTATGACTTCTTTTTTCTTCTATGTACACAGCTTCTAAGCTTTCTTGGGTAGGGTTAGGGCTTTGAGCCTGCCTTTTGGTTTTTCCTTTTGTCATTTTTCTATATTTCCTAACTTTGAGTGGTGTTCCAAATCTTTATCTGCATGTGTGGCGAGTTACCTGTTACACCCTCAGTTCCTGGAGGGGCAGTGGCTCCCCCACAGGCCCTTTGCTTCCTCACAGTGTCCTAACTCCCCTCTGTGGGCTCCTGGCTCCCCAATTTGTAAGGCAAATGCTGGGTGTGGTCACCCCGGAGCCTGTGAAATCTCAGGCAGGCCAGGCCACCGTGCTTTGTCCCAGGCAGGTCTCCAGGAGGTTCCCTGTGAGTGAAGGGTGGGCCTACAGGTCCCAAACAGTCCAGACAAAATGCTGGTTTCTGCAAAGTTCCCAGTCCCAAATAGACCTGGCCAAGATGCCAGTCTCCACAACATCCCCAATCCAAACAGCCCGGGCCACTCTGCAGGTCCGAGAGGTTTGCGTCCCAAAGGGACAAGCTGTGATGCTGGTCTCTGGGAGACTTCCTGGGGGTGAAGGGCGGGGCTATGGGCCCAAACAGACCCAGCCCAGATGCCGGTTTCTGGGCAGTTCCCTGTGGAAGAAGGGTGGGCCTCCCAGTCCCAAAGATTCGCCCCACGATGCAGGTCTGCGCAGACTTTCAATCCAAACAGCCCGGGCCACTCTGCGGGTCCCAGAGGTTCAGGTCCCTTGACCTTCTTTATTAATGTTACAGGTATCTAGGATTTAGAACACACTCTGACACAGACTTGGTGTTCAAAATGAATGATGAATATTAGATTCTTTGAGAGGAAAAAAAGGCCTTTTCTTTCCATTTGTTCCTTTTCTTTCCACATCAAATTTTATTTCCTGTTCAAATAACAACTGTCCAACATTTTTTCCTTGATAGCAGGGACTGTTTTCTGCTTTCTTACCAATTTTCTCCCTTTTAGTTTAGCATATTACCCCAAATTGCAAGATGTAAAAGTCAAGGTGCAAATATCAATAAAGGTAGAGCTCTTGTACAAAGTTTGAAAATTGTTCTTTTAATGTATATAACCCAAAATTTCCCTCTATCTCTGCTCCATTTTTGGCCAGCTTTGAGTTCCTGAAAAAATTAAAACTCCTTTTGTAGACATCAGAGATGATTTTTCTTTATTTTAAGGACAAAAACAATAAAACAAGAATAGAGAATTTCAAAATAAGATAATAGGAGATTAAAACTGGTTAATATATTTCATATTATTTCCTTGAAAGTAGCTGCTCAGATTTCAAGACATAGGCAGGAAAAATTAATCAAACAAATCAAACAATATAAGCACAAACCATTTTTTTCAATGAACTAATAAAAAATAATAATATAATTATCTTAACTATCATATCGGTTGTTGTCCTTGTTTTCCTTTCTTTTCTCATTTCCCCCATCCCAGTTGTTCTTTCCTTTTGAGCAGTTCCGTTCCCTTACACAGTATCTATTGTAGATTTTTCATCTTATGTAATCTTTCAGTTTCTTACATTAGGGAGACAATATAATGTTTATATATGCAAGTCTAATTTATTTTACTTATGAGTATGGCCTCAAATTGCATTTATTTACCTAAAAAGCTTCAAGTTTATATTAAATAAATGAAAAAAAGTTCAATATCATTGATCATTTGATAAATGAAAATTAAAACAATACTGAGATTCCATCTCACACCTGAAAGAATGGCTTTATCAAGAAATCAATGAATAACAAATGCTAAAGGGGCTGTGCAGAAAAAGGAAATTTTCTCCACTCTTAGTGAGATCGTAGACTGGTACAACCATTGTGGAAATCAGCAAGGAGATTCCTCAAAAATCCAGGATTAGGGGACCCATTTGACTCAGATATTTCCCTTCTGGATATTTTTCAGAAAGAATTAAAAACATTATAGCACAATGATATATGTGCCCATATTTATAGCAGCACAATTTATAACAGCCTAAAACTTATAAACAAATCAAATGTGCATCAAACAAGAATAGGATAAAAAAAGATGTGGTATTTTTACAAAATGGAGTACCACTCAGGTATAAAGAAAATATTCTTGAAAATGTTCTTGAAGTTATTGAATAGTGCTTGGGTGGCTGTGTGAAGAACGTAGCCCTAAACACCTTTGTTACCATCATAAATATCACTCAACCAAATTAGTAATAGATATTTATTTCTTCACTGAAGTAAAATTTTACTATGTATTTCTAATGGTACAGATAAGCCTCACACATACGAAGAAACAAGTTTTTGTTCATTATCATCATAGCACTAACTCTGAGTCTCTGAATCGAAGAGCAAAACTATTTTTTTTAATTTTTTTTATTTTCATCCTGAGGATTCAACTCACAATCTCACTCTTGCCAGGCAAGCAATTACACCATTGACTTAAATCCCCAGCCCCATAGCAAAATTATTTTAGAAGAGAACCTAGGGTAAATATAAAAGGCAAAGCCAGTCTAGGGAATGAAGAAAATATTATTTTTGTTTCTCAGAAAACAAAACTCTTTATGTAATAAACCATTAAATGGATATACCAGAAAGATAGAGAAATCCACTAATCACTTTTTTTAAAAAATGACAACCTTAAGCAGGGTGAGCTGGGTAAGCAGGGTTATCAATTATAATGCAAAATATTAAAGAACATTTCTAGGAAATGATTCAATGCTCAGGACAATATCTGCATTCAGTTTTAAATTGTCTATATGAAAATTAATAGCACTCACAAGAGCTTCTATAGTTCTATAATAATGTTATTAATAAAATGTATTGAAAGTGAAACTAGTCCTATTATGTAAATAGAAGCTCCATTTATGTGTGTAGTCTCTCTATATGTCTGTGCACATACATAAACATACATATATAAGTCAAGTTCTGGACAGTAAAAACTGATTTTCTAACCCTCTTCATTTCCCAAAACTTATTCCCTAAAATTCAAACAGTATGGACATATCTCAAGTTGGATGAACTACTATAATTTTTAGGTACATATGTGACTTAAGTATGATTGATTCTATAAAACAAACCTCTCTGTTCATAAAACTTGTTTCTAGTTATGGGAAAGAGTAAAGTCCAAGATTTGAAGAGGTAGCCAAAGTACAGTCTATTTCTCTTGTATTAAAAAGTGCATAAATGGGCTGGGAATTTAGCTCAGTGGCATAAGCGCCTGCCTTACAAGCACGCGGTCGTGAGTTCAATCCGCGGTACCAATTAAAAAAAAAAAAAAGAAAAAAGTGCATAAATGTGTGGTCTGAATCAGCTCTGATGATTTTTGCACTCCTCACAGGAGAACTGGAAAGTCTATGGTAGAAACTGAGACTAGTAAAAGCATAATGCTGAAACACAAATGAAGTTTTAAGAAAGCATGGAAATTATTTGATTCAGTACTGCAGCTTTTAAAAACAATAAGACAATAAAATCCTGTACTCACTGAAGCTAGAATCAGATTCTTTTGTTTGATTGTTATTTTAGTGTATTTGAAAATACTCTACCTTTTATTATTATGAATATAGCCAAGCCTAAGAATTTAGATAGTGTGGTAAAAATTCGGAGATATCCTGCTTTGCTGACTCTACAAGCCCTGTGGTAGGATACAACCAATTAAAGACTAGTCTGTTTCTACTCACCTTGACCCATCCTCATGACAAGGAAAAGACAGTAATCAGAAGTTGTATGTTTGACAGTTTTCATTAATAACAGCAGAATAAGGTCTTGTACTATTCAGCAGGCTAGTGTCTGAGAATGAAATGAAAAATGCTGACCCTGGGGTTATAAATGGTCTTGAGATTGTTTACTTACTTTGGAAAGAAAGAGGAAGATGAAATCAAGTCAGAATGACTCTTTTCCTCTATTGGGATACTCCATATGGTGAAAGTAGCAATTAACATTCTATGTAAGAAATAAAAGGTCAGAAATTTTCTGAGTGCTATTCTTTTGAAAAAGAGGAAACTTGGAACCAGAAACCTAAGTAATCATTCACAATCTGCAACTCATGAGTCAAGAATTTATAATAGCTGAGTGTGGTGGCACATATCTGTGGTCCCAGGTATTATGGAGGTTAATGTAGGAAGATCACATGTTTGAGATTAACCTGGGCCAGTCTCAAAATATAAAGACCCAGTCTCAAAATATAAAGAAGAAAGAGTTGGTGATGTAGTTCAGTGGAAAAATGCTTTCATAGTTTTTCTGAGTATCTGGGTTCAACCTCAAGTACTAAACAAAACAAAACAAAACAAATCTGAAAATCAAACAAGAGCTATATTTTGTTATTTAGTTATTCTGTTTGAGAAAATATGCATGATTCATCATATGCAATGAAGTACATGTAATTATCATCCTTTTGACTTTGTAGTCAAGAAACTGAGAAATGGAGAACGACTTATCCAGTAGCACAGAAAGTAAAAAGGTGAATCCAGGATTTAAACTCATATCTATTCATTTCTAAGTGTCACCTGCCTGACAACTAAGAATGCTGTATCTCCAGGAACTATATTTGCTTTCTTTGATTTCGGAGCCACAAATCCTCAACATCTCTACAAACGTTATCAAAGCTTGAGTTCACTTCTCAAGTGAAAGTATGAACCAAAAAGTCAACAGAAACATGGAAATATTGTCAGGCTTCTCCTCATTTTACAGACGTTGACAGTCAATGGGATAATTGGTCAACACTCCTCATCACCCCAGAGATGTTGGCAGCTGGCAGGATCATCAATCGCCATTCCTCCTTACTCAAGAGACATTAGCAGCTGGCAGGATCACCAGCAGCCCTTTCCCCCCACCAAAAAGATCTCAGCAGTCCTCAGACCATCAGCAACACCTCTCACCACATGCAGAACCTTCGTGGACTGGTGGGAGCCTCAGCAATCCCTCATCTGCACAGACAACTTAGCAGGCCTGCAGCAGTGGGTAAATTTCCCTCTCAAATAGAGGACCTCAGTTGGTAACAGGAGCAGAAGTAAACCCTCCTCATCAATTTTAGGGCCTTGGAAAGCCCAGAATGAGTGTGAGCTCTTGTTTCAGATAGAGAAAAATGGGGGGGGGGAATGCTGACAAGACCTCTCTCAACTCGAACTCAAAAAGACCTACAAGGCCCCAGTGACATGGTACGGTCCCAGTTCAGGCACACACTATAGCCAGGTAGATCTGGTGGTCTGGAACAGCCTGAGGCATTAATAACAATCAGAGCTAAGGGATGACTTATATCAATACTCTAAGGCTAGTCAGCCTAGGAAGAATACAGGACTCACCCAACAGGCCCTACAGAAGGAATTCAGGTGGAGGAATTCCTTCCTACAGAAGGCAACCCCCTTCAGTGTGGAATCCAGCAATTGGACAAACATCAGTCACACAGTAGGACCCTAAGACACACACTATAAACAGTTGAGTCTAGTAGGATTGATAAAACCAAAATATTAACTCAAGTGGTGAAAAGGACGAAAAAGCAAAATGGAATCTCAAACATCCAGTCCATCAGGAACAAGTATAAAACACACCGAAATAGAGGACATTATCGGTCATACACCTGAAATTTATGAAACAAAAACAAATGAATTAAAGAAACAAATTCATAAGGCTATAGAAGAAATAAGATTAGAACTAATTTCTTAGGTAAAGAAAGAAATTACAACATTAATAACGGAGTTACTCAACATGGCAAGAGAAGACATAGCTTTAAAAAGTACAAGAGAATGGGGAAATGATGAAAACTTTAATGATCAATATAAGAAAGAAATAGAATGCATGAAACAGATTCAGATACACAGGAAATAAGAAACTACATTGAAAGCTGGTGAAACCATTTGAATGAAGCTGAGGATAAACTTTTGGACCTTGA
This sequence comes from Dolichotis patagonum, assembly GCA_004027295.1. Lineage (NCBI taxonomy): Eukaryota > Metazoa > Chordata > Mammalia > Rodentia > Caviidae > Dolichotis > Dolichotis patagonum. The sequence continues at coordinate 8,534 of PVJX010038980.1, forward strand.
AGACAGAATCACACTTAGTGATCATGAAAAGAAACAATTTTAAAAAATAACAAGTGAGCATGCAATTGTAATTCAAAAAGTTCAAGACAATGCAAAGAGAAACAATTTAAGATTGATAGGCATTGATGAAAATGGAGGAGTCGATGCAAATGACACAAAAACACTATTTGCAGAAGTAATAACAGAAAATTTCCCAAACAAGGGAAAAGCATCAGATATTTAGATAAGTGAGGCATGTAAAATGCCAAAGAATCATAACCAATATAAATCTGCACCCAGACATATAATAATTAAGATCCCAGAAATTCAGCATAAAAACAGAATACTAAAACTTTTAGAGAAAAGACAGAAATCATCTATCAAGGAAAGCCCATTAGAATGACAGCAGTCTTCTCAGCATAAACCCTCAAGTTAACACAAGCTTGGAGTGAAATATTTCAAGCCCTGAAAGAAAACAACTTTCAACCCAAAAGGATGTGCCCTGAAAAATTTTTCTTTGAAAATCATTGGAGAAATAATATACTTCCATAACAAAGAACAACTGAAGGAATTCATGTCCACCAAACTAACCATAGAAAGAGTACTGAAAGACATATTAGAGAGAAACAAAAATAACTGCAATTCCTAGAAAAACAACAGAAAGAAACCATCAGGCAGGCAAGCAATTAAACAAGGCAGAAAAGTAGGAAACCAACAAGAGGCAAATAACATGACAAAGTAAAGCCAGTACATATCAGTTATATCCATCAATCTAAATGGCATCAATTCACAAATTAAAAGGAATAAGTTAAAGAATGGATCAAAATAACAGGATCCAACAATATGCTGTATCTAAGACAAACATCTGATACAAAAGGAAACTCACAGACTAAAAGTCAAAGGATGGAAAACAATACTCCATGTCACAAGACCCAGAAAAAGGCGAGAGTAGTTATTCTGTGTGCAGACAATGTGAACTTCAAGCTAAAAATGATCAAAAGAGATAAAGAAGGTCACTATATACTGGTTAGGAGAAAAATTAATAAGAAAGAGCTAACAACCATAAATATATATGCAACAAATACAGGAGTACTCAACTACATAAGAAAAATACTAATAGACATGAAAACACAAATAGATCAATTAGAAAAAATATCAGCAAAGAAATAGCAGAACTGAATCAAACCTGTGAACAAATAGACTTAGTAGACGTTTACAGAGTGTTCCACCCAACAAAATCAGAACCCCCCATCACATCTGAGAAGAGGAATAGCGGTGTCGAACGGAACCTCTAACCTAGTTTATTGAGGCATCACCACACTGATTTCCACAATGGTAGCATCAGTCTACACTCATTTATAGTGGTGAAGAGTTTCTTTTTCCCCCACAGCTCTGCCAGCATTTGACATTGGTCGATTTCTTGATAATAGCCATTATTTGTGGGGTGATATGAAATTTCAGTGTTGCTTTAATTTTCATTTTTCAAATGAGCATCTATCTTCAGTTTCTTTCAAATGGTTTTTGCCAACTTCCAATGGAATTTTGAATTCCTTGAATATTTTTGAATCTGTTTCATGTATTCCAATTCTTCCTTATATTACTCACTTATTGTTTCCTTCATTTTCCTCTGCTCTTTTTAACATCTGTCTTTTTCACATATGCTCAGAAACCCTTTTATTATGTTTTTCTTTTCTTCTTTTACCTGAGATATTCTTTCTGATCTGATTTCTTTTCCAGCTTCATAAAATAGCTTCTTTACTTCAGTTGCCATCATCCCACAAATTTCAGATGTCCACCTTCCAATTCCTTCCGTGTCTATGTCTCCTGGACTTGTTCTCTAGAGGTCAGAGATTGCCTTTTGCTATTTCATCTTGACATTTTTCTGGTTTCCTCCAGATTAGCTGGTTGTGGCATCCCAGGAAATTTCTGTATTGGCTACCTGTCCATGGGGAATGTATCAGGCACCTGAGTTTCTCCTAACCTAGGTTCCCAGGGAGGTGGTGGGGCACAGAGTAGGTTTCTCCAGAAACACATGTTTTCTCCAAGGCATAGCTGGCTGGTGCCCAGTGGTGGCCATCAGACTCACAGGGGTGGGATTGGCTGCCTCTTCTCCTGGCCCAAACTAACTACCTGCAGGAAGAGCCTGATGGCAACCAGTGTGAACACAGGTGTGTGTCTGGTTGCTTCTTCTCCAGCCCTGTGTTGATTACTCAAGGGAGGGTCCCCATGGCAGCGTACAAGTAAACAGCATTAGGACTAGTTGCTCCTTCTACTGACTTGAGCTGGCTATGTCCTCAATTACTTTCCACTCTTCACTTGCTTGCTCATATTGTTGCTATTGCTTTGGATTTTTCTATTCCCTGAGCCCCAAATGTTCATCATGTGTGCTCTAGCTGCGGTTCTGCTGAGTCTGCAGCTTTCCTGTTGGTCTCAGGTCCAAGTCCCATCAATGGCAGGAAGACAAGCTTATCTAGGATCTCTTCCTGCCTGAAACAGCAGCTACCAATCAATGGTGGCAAGAGGAGCCTATTTCAAACACCTTCCTGCCATCACAGAAGCTCCCAATCAATGGCAGACTCAATTTTAATACTGTAATGTTGATCGTGTAATTTCTCTGGCTAAAATCTTATAGTTGCTGATCACTACAGTTAGAATAAAATCTAAAACTTTATTTCTGGGCCACACAGACTTGTAGACTTGCTTACATTTTTAGCTCATTGTTCTCTCACTTGACTCCTATTTAGTGTTCTGTGATTTGATTTTGTTAGAATCTTGTTAATGGACTTTGTGTTGGGTATTTCTTTTGCTTTTACCTTCTGACCTCAGAATTTCCCTATGGTAGATTTTTTACTTGCCCAAAAGGACTTTATCACACCAAAGAAGTGACTGCTTCTATTCTTGTGGTTCATTACTTAATTAACATTTTATTTTTTGTACTATTAACAGCCATTATTTTGTGTATCCTTTTTTAACAAACCAAATACATTTATTAGAAAAAAATGAAAGTTATGAAATATCCTCATATCTGTCCTTAACAAATTAAAATAAAACACAGAATAAAACAAAAAAAGAAGAAAATAATAAAGATCAGAAAATACAATCTCATCAAAATGTCAACATCATTTTTCATAAAAGTTAACATTTTAAGACCAAGGATTTAGCTCAGCAGCAGAAGCACCTGCCTTGCAAGTGAGGGGCCATGAATTCGACCCCCAGTTCCCCCCCACAAAAAATTAACATTTTGATTCTTATATTTCTGTACAAATACAAAAGACTCAGAATAGTCTAAACAACTTTGACAAAGGAAGAAAATTAGAGCACCAACCCTCCCCAATCTCAGGACTTATCACAGAGTTGCACCAATCATGACAAAATGGCATTGATCACAAGACAGACAAATCACCAAAGTACCAATATGAAGTCCAAACAAAGATGCCCACATAACAGACAATTGATTTCTGGCAAAAACACAAAAGCAACTAAGTAGAGAAAGGATTGCACCTTCAATGAATATACTGGAACAACTGAATATTCACATGCAAAAAGCTCAAACCTTATAACACATCAAAAATTTCTTAGGACATCCAAAAGTCAACTCAAAATGGCTCACAGTGCCTTAAAGTAAAGGCAGGTGTGGTCTGAGTCATTGCTTTATTTGAGGTCATTCTCTCTGGGACAAAAAGTCTAGGACAAGGTTTAGAATGGAAGGCAGAACATACAGAGGTGTTCAATAAAGGGAGGCACTGAATTTGCTTCTGAACAAGCCATGTGGATGACAAAAGAGGCCATTATGCTTCTTTTTTTACTATCTTAATTTATATTTATATATATATATATATATATATATATATATATATATATATACATACATACACATACACGTTTTTACTTTCAGCTTGTCACGCTAATGAAACAATATGGTGTTTACACATGCATGTCTTATTTATTTCACAGATAAGTATGTTCACAAGGAGCATCCATTTACCTATAAAAGTGTCCAGTTTATCATTACTTATGGCTGAGTACTATTCCATATTAGAGAAATATCACATCCTTTTTACCCATTCCTCAGTTGCTGCGCATTCATGTTGGTTCCAAGATCTGGGTATTATAAACTGTGCTGCTATAAACATGAGTACATGTATATTGCTATTGTATAAAGTTTTTAATCCTTTTAGGAAGATACCCAGAAGAGGAATAGCTGGTTCAAAAGGGACCTCCAATCCTAGTTTTCTGAAGAATTTCCACAATGATTTCCACAGTGATTGTACCAGTCTACCTTCCATCCAGCAGTGGAGAAGGGTTCCTTTTTCTCCACAGCCACTCCAACGTTTGTTATTGGTTGATTTTATAATACTAGCCATTCTTTCTGGGATGAGAGGAAATCTCAGTGTTGTATTAATTTGTGCCTCTCTTAGGCCAGGGGTTTAGCTCAGTAACACAAGAACCTGCCTGACAAGCACGAAGTTGTGTGTTCGATCCCCAGTATCCAAAAAGTTTAAATAAGTAAGTAAAATAATTTGCAGCTCTCAAATGACCAGTGCTGTTGAACATTTTTTCATGTGTTTATGTACTGTTTGTACTAATTCATTTGAAAAGAGTGTGTTCTTCTCAGATGCCTATTTTGGGATAGGGTCTTTAAATGTTGGAGGACAAATTTTTTTTTTTTTTTTAGTTCTTTATACAGTCTCCATAGTAATCGTTTATCTGAGGAACAGCTGGCGAAAATTTTCTCCCACATTTTGGGCTGTCTCTTCACTCTTTTGCTGGTTTCTCTTGCTATACAAAGCTTTTCAATAGGATGAGATCCCATTTGTTGACTCTTTGTGAAAAGTCCTGTGCAATCTGGGCTTTATTCCTAAAGTCTTTGCCTACACCAATGTCTTCAAGAGTTTTACCTATTCTATCTTCCAGAAGATTTAACCTTTTTGTTTTAATATTAAGATCTTCAATTCATTCTTATTTTTGTTTAGCATGTGGTGAAAGATATGTGTCCAGTTTTAACCTTCAGCTGTGGAAAGTCAGTTTTCCACCAACATTTATTAAAGAGGCTGTCTTTCTTCCAGTGAATGTGTTTGGCACCTTTGTCAAAGGTAAGGTAGCTGAGTGTCTCTATAGTTGTTTCTGCATCTTCTAATCTATTCCATTTATCTGCAGTTCTGTTTTTATTTTGTGTATCCTTAATGTTTATTTCCTATATATTATTTCTTAGGTAAGTTACAAACTTTACACAGTAAGAAGTTTCATTAAAGTAGTCAATTACTTTTAAAAGAAATGTAAAGAAAAAGAAAGTTTTAAATGTATTACAATTTCTTCTTTGCTTTATTTCTTTATATAGGTCCACATTTTGATCTGATATTATTTTCCTTTCACATTCCCTTTAGTATTTCTTATAATGTAGCTGTACTGGTAGTGTGATCTTTCAGCGCTATGGGTCTGAAAAGGTGCTTATCTATTATAAATGTGGTTTCTAAGTGATAATTTCACTTGGTATAGAATCCTAGATTGATAGTCTCTCCATTTCTATTCATTATTACAATGTTCCTGCCTCAATCCTCAGTGAGGGTCATATTTGTCTTAAGGGAATGAACAAATATTTTAGGGAAAAGGGGACAAAAATCATGTTTTAATATCTTCTCATCTTCAGAAAAAGTCCAATGTACATAAATCAAGATTTTTTGTTTTTGTTTTTGTTTTTGTTTTTGTTTTTGTTTTTTGTACTGGGGATTGAACTCACAACCTCACAGCTGTCAGACAGGCACTTGTGCCACTGAGCTAAATCCCCAGTCTCCTAAACCAATATTTAGTAGATCCGTGCTATTGTCATTTCATCAGGCAGCACTGATTAAGAAAAATATTAAAGGCTGCATAAAATTAATAATAAAATTATTTGAACACTTGTATTTTCTTATTTGTATTGTATCTGATGAGAAATTGAAAGGTACACTTAAATTTTTACTTTACGTAGAAAAATATGACTATGTTATAACTTGAGGTAGTTTTTCATGTTTCTTTGCTTGGAATGTTTTGAGATTCTTAGATCTGTGGATTTTTTTTTCCCCCTTTGGGAAAATTTTAGATCTTGCTATTTCAAAAAAAATTTTTTTTTTTTTTGCCACAGCTACCTTTATTTAGACACTATACCAGCAGACAGATCAGATACTATACCAACAGTCAGAGCAGTGTGGCTTCTGAGCACAAAGGACAACACAGAACTGATGGGAACCTGTTGTTTTCCATATTTTAGGAATGGCCTCAAATACTGGTCTAGGAAAACCTAACAGGACAGCATGCAGTAGTATTCAGTGACCCTTGGCAGGTGGGTCTGTCATTGGGTACACTGGGCTTGTCTTGGCCAGCAGGCCCACCCCTGACAAGATAGGAATGACAGGATTGTATCAGGAAGAGCAAAGTTATCCTTTAGGGACACACTTACAGGCCAAGTTTGAAATGCCCACTTCAGAGTAAAGAGGATTATGTCAGGTGGTCTCTAAAAATAGGGAAGACTAAGATTTTCAAAGAATACTACAAGTTAATACTACAAGTTTGAAATAATACTACAAGTTAAAAAAAAATCTCTTGGGATGACTAGTTCAAGCCAGAAACAGAAACACCTTCCAGATTAACCTATTTCTGACTGAAAGTCACACTAGGCCTAAACCTTAAGGCTTACACCTCTCTTGCATATTTCACCTTTCCCTCAGGGCTAGGAAGTAGAGAGAGAAAAAAAGCAAAATTTTAATTAACTATTAAAGAAGTATAGTTTCTATTTTTTTTTTTATTTAAAAGAGAATAAAACAAAAGGGGGCAGTACAGAGCAGATCAGAAGAGGACAAAATAGGCAACACAGTACTTTACATTAAGTCAACTGGACATCAACAGTATCTAACACCATATCTCTTACTCTGCTATAGTTGAGCATAGTTTCAATTACAATAATATCAAACATAACACAATAGAATAAAGCCATACATATAGTGAAAGAATTACAGGGCTTTCTGAACCGAATAACAGAAAATGATCAATGGGTATTATAATAACTCATTTTTGATAAAAAAGAAAAAAATTTGTTTGAACTATCACACATATTCAAATTCCAATAAGACACAATGTGGTAGATAGAACCAATGGTAATAAAACAAAAAAAGCATGGTAGGACTTCTAAGATGGATAGTATTAAATGAGCAATAGCTGTCATAATGTTTTCTTCAAAACAGCTGTTCATATCATCACGTATGATATAGTCAAAAAAAACAGGATAACACCATTCCAACTGATGATTTAAAACTTTGAAAGACTTCGAAGCTAAGAGATGGGGCCTCATGCTTACCATAAAGTCTTATATACTCTTATCAAATCTCATATTAGGGAGATTATATGGTATTTACCCTTGTGAGTTTGGTTTATTTCACTTAAGAGAATGGTCTCAAGTCGTGTCCATTTATTTATAAATATCTCGATGTGATCATTCTTTATAGCTGAGTAGTACTCCATTGTATAA
>PVJX010038981.1:0-16013 GCA_004027295.1 Dolichotis patagonum
ATATAATTAACAAATTCAGCAAGGTAGCCGGATACAAAGTCAATACACAAAAATCAATAGCATTTCTATACACTAACAACAAAAGTACTGAGAGAGCAATAAGAGAAACTACACCCTTTACACTAGCATCCAAAAAAATGAAATACTTAGGAATTAGTCTCACGAAAGAAGTAAAAGAGCTATACAGGGAAAATTATAAAACCCTGAAAAAGGAAATCAAAAAGGACCTCAGAAAATGGCCATCCCAATCAAAATACCACTAACATACCTCATAGATCTAGAGAAATCACTCCTAAAATTCATCTGGAACCAGAAGAGACCTAGAATAGCAAAGGCATTTCTAAGCAACAAAGGCAAGGCAGGAGGCATCACAATCCCCGACTTAAAATTATACTACAAAGCTACAGTGATAAAGTCAGAATGGTACTGGAATAGAAACAGACCCGAGGATCAGTGGAATAGATTGGAACATACAACCACATCTGCAAACTCACTGAACCACCTCATCTTTGATAAAGGGGCCAAACATGCTCGCTGGAAGAATGACAGTCTCTTTATAAAATGGTGCTGGAAAAATTGACTGTCCATATGCAGAAGACTAAAACTAGACCCATGTATATCACCATACACTAAACTAAAATCTAAATGGATCAAAGATCTAAATATTAAAACAGAAACACTAAAACTGCTGGAAGACAGAGTAGGTAAAAACCTCAAAGATATAGGGGTAGGAAGAGAATTCATGAACAAGAACCAAAGTACATGGGAAGTACTTCCCAGAATCAATAACTGGGATCACATCTTATTAAAGAGTTTCTGCATGTCAAAAGAGGTTTCCAGCAGAGTGAAAAGAAAACCCACAAATTGGGAAAAAAGCTTCATGGACAGCGCCTCAGACAAAGGACTTTTGTCTAGAACTTATAAAGAATTAAAAAAAGTCAGACCCTCGAAATTCAAAGACCCAATCCAAAAATGGACATCTGAAATGAATGCACAGTTCTCAGATGAAGAAATACGAATGGCAAATAAATACATGAAAAAATGTTCATCATCATTAGTCATGAGAGAAATGCAAATTAAAACCACACTGAGATTCCATCTCACTCTAGAAAGAATGGCCAAGATAGAAAACACTACCAACAAGAAGTGTTGGAGAGGCTGTGGGGAAAAAGGAACTCTTCTGCACTGTTGGTGGAAGTGTAGACTGGTGCAGCCACTGTGCAGGTCAGTCTGGAGATTCCTCAAAAAGCTGGGTATGGAAGTCCCATTTGACCCAACTATTCCGCTTCTAGGCATATTCCCAGAAGAACTGAAAACATCGTACCACAGTGATTTATTTGCACCCATGTTTATAGCAGCACAATTTGTAATAGCCAGATCTTGGAAACAACCTAAGTGCCCATCAACTGAGGAATGGATAAAAAAGTTGTGGCATTTTTATACAATGGAGTACTACTCAGCTATAAAGAATGATCACACCGAGATATTCATAAATAAATGGACATGACTTGAGACCATTCTCTTAAGTGAAATAAACCAAACTCACAAGGGTAAATACCATATAATCTCCCTAATATGAGATTTGATAAGAGTATATAACACTTTATCGTAATCAAGAGGCCCCATCTCATAGCTTCGAAGTCTTTCAAAGTTTGAAATCATCAGTTGGAATGGTGTTATCCTGTTTTGTTTGACTATATCATATGTGATGATATGAACAGCTGTTTTGAAGGAAACATTATGACAGCTATTGCTGATTTAATATTATCCTTCTTAGAAGTCCTACCATGCTTTTTTTGTTCTACTTCCGTTGGTTCTATGTACCACATTGTGTCTTATTGGAATTTGAATATGTGTGATAGTTCAAACAAATTTTTTTCTTTTTTATCAAAGATGAGATATTATAGTACCCATTGATCATTTTCTGCTATTCGGTTCAGAAAGCCCTGTAATTCTTTCACTCTATGCATGGCTTTATACTATTGTGTTATGTTTGATATTATTGTAATTGAAACTATGCTCAACTATAGCAGAGTAAGAGATATGGTGTTAGATACTGTTGATGTCCAGTTGACTTAATGTAAAGTACTGTGATGCCTATGTTGTCCTGTTCTGATCTGCTCTGTACTGCCCCCTTTTGTTTTATTCTCTTTTAAATAAAAAAAAATGTTAGTGAGACTGCAGGGGAAAAAAGACTCCTTCTATATATCTGCTGGAAATGTAAGCTAGTGAAATCAGTATGGGGATTCCATAAAAAAGTAAAACTAGAAATTCCATTTGATCTTCTGGTATCCTTCCCAAAGATAAAGTTAAAAACATTCTGTTACATGGATACATGCATACCAACATTTGTAGCAGCACAATTAAAACTAGTTAAATCTTGGGAATGGACAATATGTACATCAGTAGATGAATGGATAAAGGAAATGTGATATAAAGACACAATGGAGTACTACTGTGCCGTAAAGAAAGATAAACTTGAATAATGGATTCATCTTTTTTTAAAATTAATTTTTTAAAATTTCATTTAAAGAGAAAACAACAAAAAACAACAAAACAAAACAGACAAAAGGGTAGTAACAATACAGAATTCCAAGGGAAATAAAGAAAAGAACAAAAACAAAACACTAAGAAATCACTACTTGATAAATTACATATTATCATCTTGGAAATAGTTGTTCAAATTATAAAATTAAAGCATACAAAGTAGACATTCAAACAGTGAGACTGCTAACAGTTCTGCTCAATGATCTAACAAAAACAGTAATATGGTCATCTATCTTACACTTAAACATACATGCAATTATTGGATTCATCTTGAAATGATAATATGAAGTGAAATAAATCACAAACATATATTTAAATATCACATGGTTTCTCTTATATGAGAAACCCAAATTATAATTAATTAAAAGGCAACATAAAGCATAGAGCATAGGAAATAGGAGTTAGATAAAAAACAGAATGAGAAGGAAATGAGAAGGAATGAAATGAATTTATGTCCAAGTGAGATCTCTTGAACAACACAAAAGGATAAAATATTCAGGTTGTTAGAGTTGAGGACGAGGATGAGAGAAAAAAGGATGGAAGGGATGAAAACAGAGAATGTTTCAAACCTAGAGAAATATATTAATATCCAGATAAAACAATGCCAAAGAACAGAAAACAAGATATAGAATCAAACATTCAAAGATTAAAGACAAAGAGAAAACCCAGAATGCAGCAAGAGGAAAGAAGCAAATATCATAATAGGATTCCAGCAATCTTTTCTCAGACAAACAGAAACCAAGGGAATTCACTTTCTCTGATTTAGCCTATAAGAATGTTTAAAGGGAATTCTTCAAATGGAAAGAAAATGATACCAGTGTAGCACAAGAAAATATCAAAAGATTGTTTGTTTTCACTGGCAAAAGTAAATATACAGACAATTATTTCCATGTAATAATTGTCTGTATATTTACTTTGAACAGTGTTTGATTCCATATCTTATTGTCTGTTCTTTGGCATTGTTTTATCTAGATATTAATATATTTCTCTAGGTTTGGAGGAGCAAACCTCAGGGATGCAAGAGGGGCCTTGGCAAAAGGGACTCCCACCAAGATGGCCACAGACTGTGTAAATTCTTCCATGCTGATGTATTTCCCCAGGACTTTGCCATCCACAATGTCCACCACTGGGGGGCAGGGAAAGGGTGCCCTGTTGGACAAGGAGAGGAAAGAAGACCGATCAGAGTGGAACATTAAGCCTTGATTCTTAGGTGGGCTTTTGCTACTTTCTAGGCAAGTGACCTACATCATCTATTCTTCTTATGTAAAATAGAAGGTTTCATGCATAAAATAAAGATGGAAAAATAGCTTCTTATGTAAAACAAGGATGGGAAAATCTGTCCTGGAGGCATAAAGCATTCTCCATAAAATGGTTGCACACAGGAGAGGTGCTGTGAGGGATGAACAAGGACTTGAGTTTCCTACTTACAAGCTTCCAGAAGCACATGTCTTTTGAGATGCTGGTGTTGAACTACATGCTGGAGGAGAGGATGAACAAGAGGTGGCTCCCATTCTCAAGAGGACTGACCTCATAGGGAGACAGTGCCACACACAAATTTAATTTAATTCTGGGAAGAAAGAGGTTTCATCATACAAGAACCGGGAAGGTGCAACTGGAGTTGGAAGAGAGTGTGAGGGTTCCGGTTACCGTGATCCTGGACAAGCTGTGATTTACCCCTGGTGGAGAAGTGACTAAAGGAAGGGGCAGGGAAGTAGTAAAAAGAGAATGTGCTAATACTTGGCAACTGAGAAACTTGGGGTCTGGATGGAAGGGGCAAGTGGCCTGTGGGTTCTATAAGATGAGTCCTTGTGTTGTGGAAGATCATTCTAGAATGAGCATGTGAATGTCAGGGAGGACCTCACATGCCAGGCTAAGGGGTTGGATTTAATTTAATGAACAAATGAACAGGAATGGTTCTGAATTATAGGTCACAATAGGCTTTGAGAATATTCTTCAACAAATATATGAAGAAATGTTCACCATCACTGGTCATTCAAGAAATGCAAATTAAAACAGTATTGAGAGATCATCTCACACCGGAAAGAATAGCTGCCATCAAGAAATCAACTGGTAGCAAATCTTGCCAAGGCTGTGGGGAAAAAGAAACACTGCTCCACTGTTGGTGGGAGTGCAGACCGGTGCAACCACTATGGAAATCAATATGGAGAATTCTCAGAAGACTAGGATTGGAAGCTCCATTCAACCCAGCTATTCCCCTCCTGGGAATTTTCCCAGAAAAACTGAAAAGTTTATATCACAATGATATATGTGCACCTGTGTTCATAGCAGCACAATTTGTAATAGCTAAATCTTGGAAACAACCAAGATGCCCATCAACTGCAGAGTGAATGAAAAAGATGTGGTATTTTTACACAATGGAATATTACTCAGCTATAAAAAAGATGATCTTGAGGCCTTCATAGGTAAATGGAGACAACTTGAGACTATCCTCGTTAGTGAAATAAATAAGAATTATATTTATAAATATCACATTTTGTCTCTAGTGTAAAAAGTAATAAGAACTGTAGGAGTAATAAAACCCTAAATATGTAATTGCTACTGTAAAAAAGAGAGGAAAAGAAAGTGCTCTGAAGGATATAATTGCATGTATGTTTAAGTGTGTAAGATAGATGATCATATTACTGTTTTTGTTACATTGTTGAGCAGAACTGTTAACAGTCTCACTGTTTGAATGTCTACTTTGTATGCTTTGATTTTGTAACTTGAACCACTATTTCCAATGATGACAGTATGTAACTTATCAAGTGGTGATTTCTTAGTGTATTTTTGTTTTGTTTTGTTTTGTTTTGTTTTGTTGTGGTTTTTTTTTCTTTCCCTTTTGGAATTCTGTATTGTTGCTACCCTATTTCTGTTTTGTTTGGCTGTTTTTTTTCTCTTTAAATAAAAAAAGAGAATATTCTTCAAGTAACTCTAAGAAGGCTAAGTGAGGAGAAAGAAAGTAGGCCTCATGTTCCTGTCTGCTTTATTCTGTCCAATTTTGTGGTGCAAACCATTATTATTCACCTCTCTGCAGTTTCCTCATTAGTCCTGGTTCCACCCACTGTAGGACCAGAGTGAACTAATCTTTCGGGTGGATTTTCAGGCACTTGATCAAGGCCATTCCTATTTGTTACTGCCTCAATTTGACAGAGTCCTTCACAGGACATGACTTATAGTCTCTTCTCCCAGTTGTTGGAATTTGGATACAAAGAACATGTCAACATCCTTCTCAAACTAAGTGGCAGAACAGAAGAGAATAATCTATATTTGGTCTTAGGAAAGAATAGCAAATGACCTTGAAAACTGTTTAGGAAACCAGGTTACCAAGCAGTATCTGTGTCTCATGGTATCAATAGCCAATAACATACTGTAGATTCATGTTGGTTTTATTGTTGCTAATTATTACATATAACACCAAGCCAAACTTCTTGGAAGGCATCTACCAACTATCCCCAACTTCTTTTGTTTTGACTTAATATATTTCAACTTCTTGAGCATGAGATTATCAGGGCATAATCACATAATAAATGTATGTGAATGTGTATATTGAGATGCCCTTGGGTAGTGCCAATGTAAATTAGTATTTTCTTTGTTCTTTCCAAGTTGCTAGCATGGGTCATAGATCACCCTTGAGAATAATGAGAATAATTTTGTGAGGAAATACCGTGATGTCTGTAATTAATTCTGAAGAAAACATCTCTGTGGACTATGGGGAAAGGGAAATGGAGGCAATAGGAGGAGACTGAAGAGCGTGTGTGTGATGCTGGCTCCATGTTAGACAGGTGCAGTGGGGCAGTCAGTGAGCATCCTGGTAAGAAGATGCCATGGGAGCATGTCTCACAAATCTGGAAGGAGACAGAAGCATCCACATGAAAGTGCAGGTGCACAGCATGGGTGTGTGTGTGACTGCACTGCAGACCTGGGTGCAAGAAGAGAAACAGCTGAGAATAAAACACAGAGACAGCTGCAGCTGAGACTAAGCACATCCACCAGAAAGGAAGCAGGAAAAGGACATAACGTCTGGGCAGGGAGAAGAGGAAGACAGGCTGACCGGAGTGCAGAGTGTTCCAAAGAGGTAAGGGAGGTGAAAATCAGAGGAGAAATATCCAGTCATGGTCTGCATTGACTCAGTAATAATTCTCCAGCCAGATGAGTTTGGTAAAGCCAGACTTCTCAGGGTGAAAAATGTGAAAAGTATGGAAGACTTAAACAAATATGATAACAACAGTCGCCACTTAAGTTACATGATCTGTGTACACAGTGAGCAGTTACTTTGTGCCAGACATGCATTCCGATTCCTTTAAGTCAATCCTTAAAAAACCCTTGCCATGAGCATCTCTGGGTCTCAGTTTCTCAGTTGTTAAAATAGCACAAATGTGTGTTGAGGTCCCTTGATATAGTCCTGTATTCATGAATCATTTAATTTCTGTATCTGGTGCTTATATCTGAGGCCTTACTGACCCTGGAGGACCTGCCACTCCCTGGGTCCCCTCCTCTCAGATCCCACATCCATATCACCTTCTTTATCAAGGTCTCATATTTCTGGCCACCATCCACTTTGCTCTAATCAAGCACAATCAGGCATCATACTGACTACCTTTGTGACTAAAAATCACCTGAAGTTAATCAAGTTACCCAGCCCTGGACCTGCTTCCTGCCTCTCCTCCTCCTTACAGAGAAGGCTTATAAAAGCCTTGTCCACAGTCTTCCCTTCCCTCTACCTCCTGACTGACCTAGGTGCTTCCCGTTTCCCCAAATGGGTGTGACCTCTCCTATTGGGAACTGTAGGCACCAGATCACCTTTCCATTGGGCATTGGATTCCAGTCCAATTTTACCATCTGTCAAATTGCCTATGAATAAACTCCATTTTAATCAACCTTTTTATCCATTTACCCTTTTATCCATTTTATACACCTTCTCTAGACCAGAACCATCCTAAGTACTTCAGGATCAAAACTCTATTTTGTCCTCACTGCATCCCACTGAGGTAGGTATGAATGTCATTTCGATTTTAGCGATATGGTGATCCAAGCAGAGCAGATTAAAGACCTCACTTACTGACACATAGCTCAGAAGTTCTGAGCTGGGATTTGGATCTCCACACTGGCCCCCATGTTGATATTTTTATTATTCTACTAAGCAGCTTCCAAGATCTAGCCACAGCTAGACTAAGAATTAAGGAAAAAATAAATTGAACTCTGTTAGTTTCTCATGTGTGAAGTTAATTTATGCCCTCCTGAGCCTGCCACATGCAGCTGAATATCTGCTGTCTCTGTGGGGTTAGGTCTGACTGGGCTGCTCCACCATCAAGTCCAAGTCCACAGGGTGAACATCTCTGTGGATGTGGATCCGTCATTGCCCAGTATCACCTCCCACCTCACCCAGGACAAGGATTTCCAAATGGGCTGCTAAGGGTTTTCAGTTCAGAACTCACCTCAGGCTTTGCAAGCCATGAGAGAACCCAGGTCCAGAGCAGACCATAGAAGCACACCATAGAAGCACACCATAGAAGTCCAACAGTTGCTTTTCCAAGTCACTCTAAAGGGCTTCTCAGGTGCCACTCCAGAGGCCGAGGCCTAGTTCTTGTAGCTTTGTCCCTGCAGGTGGATTGCTTAATCATAAGGTGATTAAAAAAAATAAGAAAAGAAACAAATTGTTCCCTCCACAGAGCTCCTGGGGAGCTGATGGGAGCTGGAAACCAGGCCAAGGCTGAGTTCAAAGTCTGTTATCTAAGGAATTTAGACGCAACTCTCAGATTACAGCCAACCACAAACTGGAACAACTTCTTTATAAGACTTTCTCCCTGCTGAGACCCTAAACTCATTGCACTGTGAGCTTCCCAAAGACAGGCACAGCAGATGTCTTCAGGTGTAGCACAGCTTAGGTTCGGTAAATTTTAGAACACCTCACATCCCCAGAACTATTCGTTTGGGAATTTAGGACACATCTCTCAGCTTTGCTGGGATGGAGTTTCTTAAAGTTGTGGGCCCACAAGTTTTCAAGCAGTCTTGTACTTCATCGAGACCCATTTTGGTGCCCAAAATAGTTTTGCAATTCTCCTGCCACACCTTTTATCTGCTGTTGCATACCTCTAGGGTCAGGGAATTCACTACTTTTTAAAGCAGGGATTTTAGAACAGAATATTTTTACAGTAAATGAACCCCTGCCACTCTAATTACCCATCCCATCTGTTTATCCATTCATTCTTTGAACATTTCTCAAAATTCCTGGCTTTTGACAGTAAAATAAAAAAAAAAAAACTGGGAAAATAAAAGTATAGTCCCTGACCTCAGTTCTGCCTGTAAATTTAATCTTATCAGGTCATGGGTTATACTATTTTTCATTTCTACATGTTACAGAAAAAAGAACAACATATATAATATTGGCTTCTAACTTACAGATTTGGTATAGCTTCTGTTCAGCAATATCTCCCAGCCACAACTCCGCAGATTTTGAGTGGAAAATTTTCCTCTGTTAAAGTGCTACCCTCTGCTGGATATGGGGAAATTCACCAATGTTTCTGAAGTCTTGCTCTGGTTTCATGTATGGTCAAGCTGAAAGTTATTTGGGGGAAAAATGACAATAGACTTTCTATAAAAAAGCATATCTATAATTTTAGTAGAAAGCAATTAGATATTTTGTTTCTACAATGATGGAAAACAGAGGCAAGTGTGAAACATGTCATTTGAGTATTTAGGAAGTGAGTTTATAAAATGAAAAACAAGAAAAGGTTGGCCTTGAATCTATTTCATCTTGTGCTGAAAAATTGGATGCCATAAATAAAATTTTTTAAAATTTTATTTAAAGAGAAAAAAAGCAAAACAGAAAAAAGGGTAGAAACAATACAGAATCTCAAAAAAAGAGTAAGAAATCACTAGTTGATAAATTACATATTGAATTCTTAGAAATAGTTGTTCATGTTATAAAATTAAAGCATACAAAGTGGACATTCACACAGTGAGGCTGCAAACAGTTCTGTTCAACAATCCAAAAAAACTCAGTAATATGGTTATCAATCCCACACACTTAAACATACATGCAGTTACATCCTTTAGAGCACTTTCTTTCTCTCCTTTTGCCTTTTAAGTCCATTATCTGTTTAGTTATATCATGTTTCTCCTTGCTCAGTATCTTATTGATCTGTTTTGTTGTTGTTATTTCCTTTTTAATCACCTTATATAATTCTGTTGTTTTGTTTTTGAGTTTCTCCTCATGCATGTCACATGGATCCCCTTTCGTGGAGTTGAGAATTTTTGGAGGTATTTTGTTACCTTGTTTTCTCATGTTCTATTGTTTTATTTAATTTTTTTTATTAACTTGGAGGTAGTAATATACAACAAAACAGGATGGAATAAAGCCAATTGAGACAGTGTAGTGAAATTGGTACAGAACATCACAGCAGGTCACCGCAGCAACAGTAATAGGCACCATTGTATATCTCGTTATCTTCACAATAGTTGTTCTTTCAGTCAGGTATAGCAAAATCAAAAGAAGTACACAATATTATAGAACTTATCAAAACAGAATATTGAATAAAGCAACTCCATTAATCAGGACAAAGCAAAACGGTGATAAAAATGTCTGCCTTCAAAGAGATAGTAGAAGGAAATTGCCCCCACTCCTTGCATTACATACCTTCAAGGTCCCAAGAGATGCCAAGATCCCTGGATCCCACTTGCTAAAGGGGGAGGAGGGGATGGTAGGTTTGATTCTAAGCCTGCACCCTGGTAGGCATCAGGCTGGTTGCTGGTTTGCTTAGTGCCCTAAGTTCCAACATGGTGTGAATCTCAGGAAATGCTCTTGCTTCTTGTTTCTTGCTTCTTGCCCTGGGGTGGCCACAGCTTGCCAGACCACAGCCACTTACCAGGCCAGGCTGCTTGCTGGGTTGCTCAGCGCCCTAAGTTCCAATATGGCACAGGTCTCAGGAAACACTCTTGCTTCTTGTTTCTTGCTTCTTGCCCTGGAATGGCCGTGGCTTGCCAGACCACAGCCACTTACCAGGCCAGGCTGCTTGCTGGGTTGCTCAGCACCCTAAGTTCCAACATGGTGCAGATCTCAGGAAACGCTCTTGCTTCTTGCTTCTTGCCCTGGGGTGGCCGTGGCTTGCATAAATAATATTTTAAGAAGTACTAATTCCTAAAGCTGTTGATTAAATTATGCATTTAAATTAAATGTTTAGGATATTAAAGCAGTTGTTTTGAGACGGGGTGGGAAATTTCTGTCAACTTGGGAAATACACATGACACACCACTCAGATGCCACAGTTCTTAGTCAGAAGGTGTACATCAGAATGTCTCAAAACAGAAAAATTATGTTTTAAGGTCCCATCCAAGAAGATTCTGCTTCAGTTGGAAAGTAGTATGGCCTTGACATTGGAATTTTGGAACAGAACTCCAAGTTCTTTTATTAGACTCCCTTAGAAGAGCTTGAATTAAATGGAAACTTATGTACACAGAAAAAAATGGATACCAAATATTATTTATATGCTGTCTTAGTTATTTTATTTTGCTGAAACAAAATACTAGACACCCAAAGTTAAAGGAGGAAAGGTTTATTTGGTTCACAATTTGTAGAGGTTTCAGTCCATAGTTGGTTGGCTCTGAGGCAAGGTGGCATGGAAGAAGGGCATCACAGAAGAGAAAAGTTTCATGGCAGGCAGAAGGCAGCAAGGCAGCAAGCAGCAAGCTGCAATGGACAAGCAGTAGCTCTCTTTCTATCCCTAACACTGTATACAGGCTTCCCACCCTTGTGGTGGGTAGCCTTCACACCCAGCATGGGGCAGCCTTAATCCTAGCACTGTACAATGAATCTGTCTCAGCATCATCATATCCTTGAAAGTCAAGGCTGATGATGCTGCAACCACTCCAAGAAACTGAAAAATTTTGTCACATGCTTATTAAAGTTTTTAGGAGGGGAGCAACTTAGGCTTTCATTAAGATCCAACATGATTTAAAAGAGCAAATAATAGACATTGGGCATGATTTTTTATGTGGTAAGTGCCATGTTAAGAAACATAAAATTTGGATTTTCAATTGGCTCCAAAGGAGGAAGAAACCAGCCTTTCTTATTAGCTTTAGATAAAAGGCAAGCTATGATAGAGAAGGAGTGAGGGAAGGGAAAGAAGAGTTGGAGGGAGAAGAGCAGAAGAGGACAATCCCCCACCCTGCAATTAATATGTGTTATGTACATGTGCAAATTCCTCAAGATTAATGTGATTGTTATGTACTGAAAAAAGGTACTAAAAATGTCATGAATAGTTGAATATCAAAATATGGAATCAGATTCCTCATTACATAGGATTTATTTGATGTTTCTCTTTAAATCATATGTGACAATCTTATTTTATTGATCTCTCTAAATCACTTTTATTTAATAAATTAATTATATGATTGTATTAAATTCAGTCATCTTAGCAGTGCTTTTACATGTGCTCATTCATGTGTTTTCAATTTCTTTTTGCTTGTTTGTTTACTTGCTTGGAATTTGAAAATTTTTTTAAAGATCCACTTTATCTACACTTTTGGGTTATTATGCAGTATTGTTTTAAATGGTAGTGGTTGTTCTAGGTATATAATATTCAACATTGAATGGTCACATATAATCAAACAATATAATATCAATTATATGAAATTTAAAAAACTTTTAAGAGTATACTGAAAAGTAGTATGCCCAATCTTTGATTCTATTTTCATAATATTTTTCCTTCTCTGGTGCATGTGTAATACTAATTCTACTCTTTCAGTCTCCCTTAGTAGATTTCTGATACACATTACATGGCATATCTGCTGATTTCATGGCAACACCTAGGGGTGGTTCTTCAAATCCTGATCTCACAACCTTAGGGGATCTGGTGTTCCTCAGTGTTGGAGATGGGGCTTTTTCTGTAGTCTTGCCCTCTCCGCCAATGATCTCTAATGGTCATGATGCAGAGCAATTTCTCATTCCACACTAAAGAGAATAGAATATTTTCCTTCTCTTCAGCTTCAATAGGTTTTCACTGGCCCCATGAGGGAAATAAGATTTTCTGCTCTTTCCTCAGTGGGGTAGGACTTTGTTCCTTTCTAGAAAAGTGTCTCTAAAGACTTTGTACCCATGGAGGAGAATGGATTCATCTCCAGGTGAAGACATGTTTGGTCTTGAAAATAATATTTATTCCCCAAGTTGAGACCTTAAGCATTAACATTCTCTGTCTCTGGAATCTGTCCATGCCCACAGTTCTGCAGTCTCCACAGTACAATATCTTTTTCATGGACAAACACCTTGGGTAGCAGATTCCTGTGTTGGCTGCTTTAGGCTCCTAGGGCTGGCTATACTTCTCATGCAGAGATCAATGTGTTTTCTCTGGGGAGGGGTTCTCCAGTGCACCCTTGGTCTGAGCTCAGTCCAGAAAGTCATTTGTTTGTCTTTCAGCCTCTGAGATGCCTGAATAGTGGCAGCAATCTTCAAATACCCTTTTTCCTGATCATACTCTGGCCAAAGGGACAAGCTCTTGTTTTACACAATGCCCCATCCCAGACAGTATACTTCAGTTTTTTAGCTGCTCAGGTAATAGTTCCTGTTGCAGTTCTTGTTACTTCTGTCTCCTAGAAATGGTTGGTCAATATGATGCATAGCTGGTCACTGTGATGCATATTGTAAGAACTAATTCTCAACTGACAAGTCATTCTGTCTCTATACTTTCTGCTTGCTTATCCCATATAAGCCCTAGACCAGCAGAAATCAGTGCCTCGTATTTTGGGAATGATCCTGATCAGTGCCTGTCAATGTAAATAAATCTGCCCCCAAATCCTGGGTGTTGTTTCAATGTTTGTGCTTGCCATTGCACTCTCATCATTGTGATATCTGGGAAAAGAATCAAAGAACAATTAAACAAGTTTCAACGTGCTCCCCATATTTCTCTGAAATTTTCAGGAATTTTGTAGTTTATTCTACAATAGGGCCATATACTTTCAGAGACGGAGTTTTTCATCCCCTTGGTAGCTTTTCAGTCTTTAAAGAGATCTTGTTTTGTTTTGGATCTGAAATATTCCCTAGACACTAATGTGTTGAAACCTTGTTCCCTACCATTGGAACACTGAAAATGAGAGTAATTAGAGGAAAAAAAGCTCTTGAGGATTTTCTCTGGAAGTATATGTTAGAATGCTTGTTACTTTATTTGCCTCTGTCCTGGATGCAATGAGGTGTCCTGCTCTACCACATGCTCCCTACCACAAAGTTCAGTCTCATCATGGTCATAAAATAATGGATAAAGTGACCAGGGAAGACACCTCTGAGACTATGAGCTAAAATAAGCATTTCCTCCTTTAGGTTGGCCTGAAGTATTTTGTCACAGTCATGGAAATCTAATGCAGAACACTCTGAAAAGAAAGGACCTTGCTGTGACTATATCTGGTGATGTAGTTTAGAAGCCTTTCAGTTGGTTAGTGGGAGGAATTTGTAACTTTGGAGAAGTAGGTGAGAGAAAGCTTAGAATGTTACAAGTGGAGCTTAATGGGTGTCTCAGGTGGGAGGTCAGCAGGCAAAAATGCTGAAAGGAATGTGGAAAGTAAAGACTGTCACAAGGTTTCCAGTGTGAATAAAGAGTCTATGGGGGTGGGGAGTCTATTGGGAATTGGATTCAAGACCAGTTTAGTTATATTTTGGTGAAGAACTTGCTTGCTTTTTGCCCTTTCCCTGAGATTTTGTCTGAGGCTGAATTTAAAGGTGATGGGCTGATATATACGATGGCGAAAATGTCAAGACAGCACAGGATTAATGAGACAGAGCTATTTTCAGCCAGGTTTAGAGTAGAATAAAGAAAAGAAAAGAACTAGAGTGGAAAGATTTGAAAGCTTGCAGTTTTGTCAGAAAAGGAGAGTGTTTAAAGTTGTAACTGAGCAGGGAGCAGCTGTTAAAGAGACTCATACTGTTAGGACGAAATTCAGTATTTTGACTTGGACAGTGAAATGTTGCCTTAGGGGGCTCTGGGAACCTGCAAGACTTTCTTGAACCACAGGCACAATTATGTAAAGGAGCAAACTCATTTCAATAACCTGACTTTGAAAAAGCTCCTGGGACACCTTGCTCCAAAAGTGGCCTAAGAAATTGTTTCCCTGGGATTTAGTTCTGCCTATAAAGCCATTCAGACACTCAGAGGGTACTACAGCTCTGGCCCTACAATTACACCTCAGACTATTGGCAGACCTTGTCTTCCAAGTGCTGCTGTCTGTCTAGGCATGGTTAAATCATGAGTTATGGGGATGTGGAGGCTTCCACTTGTATTTAAAGGAAAGTCTGAGAGACAAGACAGTGTATACCTGCCTCACGGTCCCTATAAGCAGTCTCTGAAAGGGTACATGAAACTGTGGGGGTAAAGTAGAAGCCACAGTAGAGATTCCAGAAAGTCAGAGATGTCAAGAATGTGGAATGTCAGCCCAAGAAAGTCAGAAAAGTTAAGTCAGCTAGAGAGCATGACGAGAGAGAGAGAGAGAGAGAGAGAGAGAGAGAGAGAGAGAGAAGTATTAAAGGGATTGCAGACAGTAACCATAGAGACAGGGCTACTAAAACCACCAGGAGCCCACAGATCACTACTGGTGCCCAGGATATAGAAATGGTGCTTTAGGATTTAATGTTTTCCCTGTTAAGATTTTTCTTGCTTGCTTCACTTCCTCCTTGATATTTTCTAATCCTCTCTTTTGGAGTGGGAATGTTTACTGAGAGCAATTGGGTAAGTACCAACCTTGGAAGTAGGTAATTTTTTAACTTATGCAGGTACTCACAGATAAGAGTTACCTTGAGTTTCAGAGGAGACTTTCAACTTGGACTTTTGCCCAGTTTCAAAACTATTATGAGAAATCACACTGCAGACTCTAAAAGTGACTATGGCTATGGTGCATGAGATATCTTCCTTCTTGCATGTTAGAGTAGGGGAAAGGTTGTCTCTGCCCAACATACCTCAGTCCTGTCACAGGGAATCAGGACAAAGGAAATTTGCTCAAGGCTACCAAATAAAGACTGGTATCTAGTCTTCCTAAATTAAGCCAGCAAAAGACAGTTACATTTTTAAAATTGGGGCACCAAATGCTGAGGAGATTTCATCCTACCACTGTTGCTTGTTTCAAATGAGGCTTGGGCAATGCTGAAGTTCATACACATAGGTAGGGGCTCCAGTATCTGAGCAGACATGGGCCATGTACTTGTTCATGCTACTAGATACACACCTGGATGCTGTCAAAGTCCTTTACCTTGCAGGAAACCACCAGTTATCAGTGCAGGAGAGAAGTAGTGTTACAGGAAAGTCTTTTTTTTATTTTAAAGAGAATAAGACAAAAGAGGGTAGAACAAAGCAGATCAGAACTGAACAACATAAGCAACACAGCACTTTACAATAAGACAACTGGACATTAACAGTAACTATCATAATATCTCTTTCTCTGTTATAGTTAAGCATAGTTTCTTTTTTTTTAAATTTTATTTAAAGAGAAAA
>PVJX010038982.1:0-16010 GCA_004027295.1 Dolichotis patagonum
AGAATGGGGAAAATTTTTGCTACCTCTTCCTCAGATAGAGCACTAATATCTAGAATGTATAAGAACTCAAAAAAAATCCCCCCTAATTAAAAACCCAGTCAAAATGGGCACTAAAATGAATAAACACTTCTCAAATGAAGTAGTTCAAAGAACCGATAAATACATGAGATACTGTTCAAATTCACTGGCAATTCAAGAAATGAAAATTAAAACAACACTGAGATTTCATCTCCAGAAAGAATTGTTACCTTCAAGAACTCAACCAATAACAAATACTAGCCAGACAGGGTTCCTTCATTGTTATGTGGGAATTTAAACTAGTACGCCACTGTAGAAAGCAATAGATTTAAAACATGTGATGTTTATACATCGTGGAGTATTATTCTTCCATAAAGAAGGATAAACATGAGTCATTTGTAGGAAAATTGGGTACATCTTGAGACCAGACACACAAGCTTAAATATCACGTGATTTCTCTTATATGAGAAACCCAACAGATAAATAAAATGCAAATTAAAAGACACAATAGGGCAAAAATAGAGAAAAAGGTTATAATAATGTAATGTAGACAATGTATCTAAAAGTGTAGTTTAATTTAGGATAATTGTCTTATGTATTTTATATGTTTGGGCCTGTTTGTTGGTAAGAAAAGTATATTATGTACATGTGTAAATCCACCGAAATGAAACACGTTGTCAATCTGTGCTTATGAAAATTAACTTGATAAAAAAACTTATAAAATAAATAAATGTGATGCTGACAAAAAAAGGTGGTGGCGGGGAAGAGGAAAATAAAGAATTTGAGATGTGTTGTGTATATGTTATATACCAATTCCCCCCCAAGAAGGTAATCATTATGTACTGTAAACACACACTAACAAAAGCTTTAAAATTTATAAAATAAATAAAATGGTTTAACCTCTACAGAAAAATGTACCTCCAAAAAATGGACCTTCAGTAAGTTTTTGTTGAATGAATGACAAGAAACAGATGAATGCACACGGCCCAGGAGCTCAGCTTGCACTCAAAGGGAGTCCATGGAGTCACTCTGTGCTCTTCAGAGCAATGCCAGTCTTAGGAAATCTGTGGCCCTTCACCAACCACGTCTAATTTACCCTATTTGCAGATAAACACTGGAGATGATGTTGGCCTGGGAATCGAGCACAATTCTTGGTGGCCTTGGCTGGGTCTTATTATTCTATACATGGCAAACACGAGATAAAGCCCAGGGTCCTATCGCAGAAAAAATACCTTCCTGTCTTGGAATTTTCAGAACCCACTGTCTTCCTACATAATGAGAGACATTTCAGCCTGCCAGGAGGGAACAAAGCCAGTGGGAGTTGGTCCCATCTGCCTGCAGAGAGGCAGGAACATTATCTGTCTAAATATCTCTTCGTCTGGAAGTCTAGGGCTGGGGGCCTTTCCTGCACTGCCCCAGCCTCGGGGCCTCACTAAAGAGCATCACCATGCCGCAAAGAAGAGCAGGAGGGAGATATGCACTGCCAGACTGAAACTAAATTAAAAATAAAGCTCCCCTTATTAAATTCATAATTATCGTGAAGCTGTGAAATCTTATTTTAAACCTCCGGCTCCTGTCTTTTGTCCAGGGCTGCCTGCCTCTGAATCCCTATTTTGCTTTATGGACAATTTCTTTTTAGCATTCTGAGCATTTAACCTTGAAAAATAGTGTTGTTTTGCTGCTGTATTTCCTGATTGTTAGTCTCCAGGCATCTCTGTGGCATCTTTATAAATCTGCAGGAGCTGGTAAATATTTCTTGCCGACCAGCAGTTGAAATCTGAAAATACCAGCTCACTTTTTAGCTGTCAGGCAATTAATGTAATTCAAAGGAAATGAAAGGTATGGGCAACTGGGACTGCTTTTAATAACAGGAGAGTTCCTGGCTCAGGCTTAGAAAGGCAAGAGAGAAGAATCGATAAAAGGCTAGGAGAACGGGGAGGCGAGAGTAGGGAGCTCTCCAGAAACATTTCGTCAGCATCCTGGCAACACCGCGGATCTGCACCAGCAGAAGCTGATAAATGCAGCCACTAGCGGTCAACTTTGTGAAAAATGGGAAATGGTTCCCCACGGGGCAGATGAATTAGGAGAAAGGGCTTCTGTGGGTGGAGGCCACCCTAAACTGGGGCACACACTACAGTGAACAAACAGTGCTGGATTTCAACTTTCTTCCCCCAGACATCTTTATGGCCAGGGCCTCGACATAGTGCATAGACTATACATGACAGCCCCATCCAGATCCCTGCTACTTTCCCATCCCTTTCATAACATTGGTTTCCCCATTCTTCCCTGCTGAGTCAGGGATGGACTGGTTAGCTTTGGGATTCAGAGGTAAGAGTACATTAGTTAGATATAAAAATTAATACGAGAAGTTGTACTGTGGGGAAGGCTGAGAAGAGAGCTCTCACACAGGGTGATACTTTCATTTTGTTGTCCTTAAGCACAATGGGCTGGACGTGGGAAAGGTCTTTCCTCCCAGTGGAGAATAGATTAGTCATCAATTAGAGGTATTTTGAAGGATGGATCTAGAGATCATCATGTTGAGCGAAGCCAATATGTCAGAAAGACAGATGTCACATTTTCTCCCTAATATGCAGAATCTAAAAAAGAGGACAAGGAATCAGAAAGGAGACTATGAGGCAAGAGAAAAGGAATGAGAGGGAAGAAGGGTGTAAAGGAGAGTAGTGTGGATATGAGAAAACTTATTAGGACAGGGCATGGAAAATACATTGAACCGCCACTCCAAAAGTGCAAAACTGACTAGGAAAGCAGGGCAAAGCGGTGATGGGTGATAAAAGTACATTATGTGCATGTGTACATCTTCCAAAATGAAACACATTAATCTGAAAAATCAATAAAAAATGAATGAGTGGCCCTGAAGCAAGGCCAGCAGATCAATGTAGCTGCTGGTTTCAAACAGGAGCCTAAAGAGAATTCTTTCTGTGGTCTGTTGGCTATTTCAGAACTTTGGAAATGGAATGGTCAATTCATCAGAAAGAAATAGCAGGTGAGTATGGTGGACTTTGGTGGCCTGCAAGGGAGAGACCCTGGCACCTCAGGACCTGCACCATGCAGTTGACTCGGGGTGCTGGGAGAACAAGGAGCTCTTCCCCTCTCTGGGGGGCAGCTGTGAGTGTGGCAGACTTTCGGCAGCCTGAAGGAGAGAGACCCTGATGCATCGGGACCTGCAACGTGCGGTTGACTCAGGGTGCCGGGAGAACAAGGAACTCCTCCCCTCTCTGGGGGGTGGCTGAGAGTGTGGCAGACTTTGGGCGGCCTGAAGGAGAGAGACCCTGGTGCATCAGGACCTGCACCTTGCAGTTGACTTGGAGTGCCAGGAGAACAAGGAACTCTTCCCGTCTCTGGGGGGAGGCGACTATGATCCTGCCTGTGTGTGGGCTGAGAATCAGACATCTCATGTCATCCTGTCCCCCATCCCGTGTCCCCCCACCCCTTCCCCCCTGCCTAGCAAGTGGGAGCCAGTGAACTACACATCTTGTGAAAAGATTGGCTATGTTATTTAGTATGAGCTCTCCATATGCAAAGATGAAGACAACCATTTGGAAGAAAACAAGAGACAATATGACAGATAGTGAAGATCTCTGGTTGTCTAGCTTTGAAGTTTATGCTTTCTTATGTCCCATTCTGTTCTGTTTTGTTGTGCTTGATTTTACTCCCTTTTAAAATAAAATTTTTAAAAAATTTTTTTAAAATGAATGAAAAAGAAAGGTATTTTTAAATCCACTGGGTAACTACCACTATGTCTACCTTTTATACACTTCTGACATAGTAGCCGAAGTTACATGACTATAGTTGGTAACTTTCTGGATGGTAACCTCATCATTGCCTCTGGAGGTGTGCAGTGTGACAACCCCAAACCTGATGTACAGAGTACCTAAGAAACCCAGAGTACCTCAGGGACATGCTTCACCCGACCTCCAGCAAAAACAGAATCGCAAAGACCAGTGCATCAAGATAAAAATAGAATCTTCAAGGTAATTTATGTATCAGCAAATATTTGTGCAATAAAAATGTCCTCTTGAAATATGGTCTTAAAACCAAATGCTTAGGAAAAAAATCTAGAAAAATGTGTGTAAGCCCACTACATAGAAAACTCTAAAATATTAATGATAATATGTTAAAACACCCAAATAATTGGATGAATAAACCATGGGTCATAGATTGGAGGATTCCATTCTTTAGTAATGTTACTTGCAAATTGACCTACAGATTTAGCACAAGTCCAGTCAATTTCCCAGGGAGAATTTTTTTTTTGAATTGAGAAGTAGATTTTAAACTTTATATGTAAATGTAAAAGGTCCAGACTAGTCAAAGCAATCCTAAAGAAAAACAACAAAATAAAACTGCATTCTACCAAGTATTGAGAAATACTATAATGATAGAAATTAATAGGATATTGTCATGAAAATTTTAAAAATGGAGGAAAACTGAGTTTATGAATGGATTTATACATTTTTATTCACTTGGTTCATTACAAAATGGTTGGAAAGTGAGGAAATAAGACTTTTCAATAAATCATGATGGGCCAATTGGGTACACACTTGATCTCTGAATCACACTATAGACAAAATGGATCCCAAATTGTTTGTAGATCTAAATATAAAAGGTAAAATAGTAAGTTTTCAAAAGATAGCATATGAGTATATCATTATCAGTTTCAAATAGAAAAACACTGGATAGTCACTTGCAAAACATAGCAATAAACATGGACATTTAGCTTATACACAAATTAACTCAACATGGATTATAGACCTAAATGGAAAAACCTAAAGCTACAAGATTTCTAGAAAGAGCTGGGGATTTAGCCCAGTGGCTCAAGTGCTTGCCTGGTAAGTGCAAGGTCATGAGTTCAATCCCCAGTACAAAAAATAAAAATTTTCTAGGAAAAACATCATAGAAGACAACTAGACATGATGGCATATACCTGTGATCCCAGGATTTGGGAGGCTGAGAGAAGTGGATTACCACAAATTTGAGGCCAGACAATGCTACACAGTGAGTTCAAAACCAGCCTGAACTATATAGTGAGACCCTGTTTCAAAAAAGAAAAAAAAATAGAAGGAAATTTTTGTGATCATGAATTACATTGAAGACCACTATGAAGCAGCTCCAAGCAGGATTTAAAACTAACTGGCTATCTATGTTTATCTGTGAGTCTGTCCTAGGCCTCAGCCCCTTACCTGATGATGGGAGCTGATTCGTAGTAAGTGAACCTCTATGAATCACTCACTGGTCCTGGCTGAGGCCTGTAATGGCCTGTGAGGCCAGAGATACCTCAAAGGGCAAGATAAGGCCACAGCTGCTGACTCTTGTCTCAAACATCAATTAAGTAGATAGAGACTGCAGCTGCAGGCATCTAACTCTTGCAGTCTCACTCCTATCATACATGCCATCCTGGAGCTAAGACGGTTCTCCTAAATTGGTGTAATTTACTACTTGGAGAGACTCCCAAGGCCCTGTTCACTTCCTGCACTTTCCTCAGTTTCCCTGCTCTTTGTTTGGACCTAATAAATATGGGTGGTCCAGAAAAGTCTTTGTCTTAGCTCTCAGCGTCTCAAACTCAGCTAAAGGGTTTTGACCATCTTGAAGCCCTAAAATCATACCACTTGTCTCATTTATTTATGCCTTCACCATACACTCATTTGGGAGATTGGAGATATAGGTCAGAGCCCAATAGAATTGGGCAATTATTTCTTAGATATGATACCAAAACTATGATTGATAAGAAATAATTAGTAAAATAAGACTTTATCAATATTTTTAAATTTATGCTTTTCAAAAGAGTTAAGATAACAAACATGCAAGACACAGAGTATTTCCATAATGTAAATCTAGTAAAGGATTTGCACCATGATATATAAAGAATTTTAGAGCAACCTGCTTGGGACCCCTTCTGTCTCTCTTCAAACAGAATCTTTCTTTCTCTCAATAAATATATTATACTAAAAAAAAGAATTTTAAAAGCTAAATAATAAGAAAACAACAACAGTGGTGTCATTTTATTGTCTCTGGAGTTTTATACTTTTATGTGATTTATATTCTTAAAAATAAGAATTATCGCTGGGGATTTAGCTCAGTGGCTTAAGCGCCTGCCTGGCAAGTGTGAAGTTGTGAGTTCAATCCCCGGTACCAAAAAAATAATAAGAAGAAGAAGAAGAATTCTGATATTGTTATTGTTGTTCCTACTTGCTCAAATCTGACCTGTAAGACTTCTTTCCAAAAATAGGGCTTATCTTCAAAATGCATAAATATACTTTTTTACTTTTGTAGTGCTTAGGATTGACCCCAGGGCCTCCCACATGTTAGGAAAGTGCTCTACCAAGGAGCTATATCCCAACACTAATTTACAATTTCTTAAATGGGAAAAATACTTGCACAGTCCCTTTATCAGGAAAGTTATACAAGTGACAAATAACACATGAAAAAACAAGCAACATCCTTACTTGTTAGGGAAATGCAAATTTAGACCATCTGGAGATACCCTGAATACCTACTAGACTAGCATAGCTAAAGTGAAAGAACCAATGACATCAGGTGTTGGTGAAAATATAGGGAGCAACTGGAACTTTCATGCACTGCTGAAGAAATGCAAAATGGTCCGGCCATATGGAAAGCATTTTGACAATTTCTCATAAGTTTAAATATAGATTTACTGTAGGACCTAGCAATTCCACTGTGATGTATTCACCAAAGCAATAGAAACTTAATACCCCACACATATACACACACACAAATCATATTCAAAAATGCACATAGTAGTTTTATTCATACTGGCTAAAAAATGGGAACAAACCAAATCAATTTTGATTGGTTAAATGAATAAACAATTTTTCTTACAGCTATTTAATGCACTAGCACTCAGCAATATAAAGGAATGATTTACTAACTCCTGAAAAGACACAGATGAATCTTCAAAACATTATGCTGAGTGCAGGAAGCTAGCTTTTAGAAAGCTGTACAGTATACGATTTCATGACAAGATGCTCCAAAAATGCAAAACTGTAAGTACTTGCAGTGGTTGTTAGTATCTGAGGGTAACAGGAAATGTTGACAACAAGGGAGTGAGAAAGAATTTTAGAGAAGGATTAAAATGTTCTATGTCCAGACTATGGTGATGCTTATATGACTGTTCTTATTTCTTTAAACTACCTATATACTAAGTGGATAGGTCTTACCATACACAAATTATACCTCATTAACCAAAAATGCCAAATAAATAAAATACAGTGCTTAGTCCTGAATCCAACCACACCTCAAGTGAGATTCACATTTAGAGTTTCCTGTGTGCAAGCCAACAGGTTCCTGCTTTTCTTAGGGCATGTAAGTTAGATTTTCTCTTGCTTGCCACTAAAAGAGTTCCACTCATTACACAAGCCCTGTCTATCCATTGATCTATTCCTGGTACCCAAATTTAATAGGGAGGAAGTTTCTCATAGTTCAAATTTCTTAGAGCCCTAGGAATCCAGACAGAGGTTCTAATTAGAGATAGCAACTCTGCATACATACCCTTCCTCTTGAACCCATGGTGATTAACAATGACTCATCTATACAGAGAAAAGAAAGTGGGAATGTAAGTTATACAGTCATTATGGACAATAGTATGGATGATCCTCAAAAAACCAGAAATGTAAGCCAGACATGGTACTACACCATGCCACAGGAGGTGCCCACAGAGGTTCCCCAGGAAGTTGAGGCAGAAGGATGGCCTTGAGTTTGAGTCCTAGTGAGTTCAAGGTCAACCTTGACTACATAGAAAGATGCTATCTCAAAAAACAAAACCAGAAACCTAGAAACGGAATTGCCATGTGATCTGGCAATTCTATTACTGAGTATATATTCAAAAGAATGGAAATCTGTATGCCAAAGAGAGCCATCAGCACTTCCATGCTTATTGCAGCACTATTCACAACAGCCAAACAGAGAATCAAACTAAGTGCCCACTGGATAAGTAGATAAAGAAAATGCAGGATATACACAATGGAATATTGCTCAACTATGAAGAAAAATGAAATCCTGTGTGTAGCAACTTGGATGAATTTATGTGAAGAGGAATAATTAGAAACATAAATACCACATGTTCTCACTGATATGTGGAAGCTAGAAAAAAATGACCTCATGGAAGTAGAGAGTTGAATAGCAGTTACCACAGAATGAGAGTTGAGGAAAGTGGGGAAGATGGGGAGAAAATAATTAGCAAGTAGAGGAGTGGCTGGAAGGGAGGAATAACCTCTATTGCTCTATAGCATGCAGCAGGGCAACTATGGCTGACAATGATTAAATGTATATGTCCAAATTGCAAGGGAGAATTCTGAACATTTCTAATGAAGAGAAAACCTAAATGTTTGCAACAGTGGATATGCCAGTTACCCTGCTCTGATCACTATACATTGTATGTATGAATTGAAATATCATACTGCATCCCATAAACATGTACTATTACTAAATGTCAGATGAATTTTGTAAAGTACCAAAAAATCATTCTCCCATTCAGTAAAGTAAATGCAGCTTCAGAGACTTTCTTAAACACTGACACACTCTCATTACAAGATTAAATCTCAACTTCTCCCTTGGTGTAGGTGACAGGTGTTAAGATGTACCTCCATCAATACCTTCTTTTGGTTCTCATGTCCTTGCATAATCCCTTCCTTTTTGGTATGGGCAGGACCCATAATTTACTTCTAACCAACAAACTTGGCAAAAGTGATGAGGTGTCACCGCCATAGTTAGGTTGCACAAGATCTTGAGTTCCATCTTGCTAGCAGACTCTGCTGCTTTCATGGCTTGCATAATTTGATTCTGTGGGCTGCCACACTGCAAAGGACCATGTGGTGAACAAGTAGGCTGACCTCTACAATATCCAGCTAAGGTCTGAGGCTCTCAGTCCAACATCCAATGAGGAATTGAATTCTGCGACACCCACAGAAGCTGGGAGGGGAGCCCTTCCTTGCTTGAATCTTCAGATGAAACCTCAGCATGGTTGACATCTTGATGAAAGCTCCATGACTGCTTCTGAGGCACAGCACAAAACTAAGCTGTTATACAAGTCCTGATTAGAGACATTGGGAGATTGTAAATGCATTTTGTTTTAAGCTTCTCCATGTGAGTGTTAAGATCATGCAGCAATAGATAATTAATATATTCCCATCACAAACTATTTAAAGAGGTGTAGTAACTGTGTCCCTCACAGACAGGCTGCTTTGTGGCATTTTTTAAATTGTGCATTCACCTGATAGTGACTCCACCTCATTCTACCTACCTACTTGTCTCAGCCTCTAGGTTTCATCCTAATTAACTGTGGACTTATTTCCTCAAACCAAAGCAAAGCATCTCCAAACACATTTCCTCTCTTTCTGATTATTTTTTGATACCCCAAAAAGCATGCTAATCTCTGGAAGCTAAGTAGACAATTTTCATACTATAAATTAAAATTAATTGAGTCACACAGAGATAAAAGCTTGCCCTTTTATTTGGAGTTTCTAGGAAGTTGCACTAGGAATGCTATGGTAACCAACTCCGCTTTACAGAATCTTTCCTTTAATCTCATTGTTAATGTAGAAAATTTTCCAGCTCTATTTTCTCTCTTAAAACAAATTAAAAATAAAAAGAAGCCAAGGCAGCTGAAATGGAAAGTTAAAGTTGATTTCTTCATAATAATCTTAATTAATTCACACAGCACAGCACTTTCCTCTGCCCATTTCTTCTTGTTGAGCATTTAACCAATCGCTTCTGGAGAAGCACTCATTGCTTTGATGTTCCATCTGACATGCCAACTGAGATGCCCCAGAGCAAAGATCTGTAGCCCACACACCAAACCTGAACCCCTACTTTTTATATAAAGTTTTATTTGAGCATGGTCACCTCTATTCATTTCCATACTACCATCTATAGCAGCTGTCACCCTTCATTGACAAAGTTGATAGTTGTGACAGAGACACATGGCCTATAAATCCTGAAATATTTACTATTGAGCCTTAGAGAAAACATTTTCTGACCCCTGTGATAAAAGAAATTAGATGCTGAAGAGTTGCTGAATGTCTTCACTTGGCTGTGGGTCACTACAAGATGTATGAAGGGAGTTAAGATACAGATATTCTAGTTCCAATCCTACACCTGTGTGACCTTGCATTTGACACTGCCTTTCTCTGAAACTCAGTTTACTCAACATAATCTCAGTAAGTGGACTATATTAGGATTCTTCTAGTTTTGAGTTTGATATAAACTGAACAACATTGGATTCAACATTCATATGACTAGTCCAACTGTTTTCGTGTGAAAGGTAATGGTTTTTGTTTTTCCCCTTGTTTATTGCACTAGACAGCTTAAACTTGAAGTTATAAACTTGAGATCTGAGTTCACCTTTTCTCAGAGAAAAAAGAACTAGTATCCATTTGGTTTGGGCCTTGGGACTAAAGGTACTATTAACATTTAGTACAAAAGAATCAGAAGAGAAAAGATGCTTTGCATGGAGTCATTTCGATTATCATCACGGTCACCACTGTGGATTATTGTTATCACATACATTAGACCTATGATGTGCCAGGTGCTATTCTAGGTGCTTTAAATATTTAGTTCCTTTACTTCACAGAAAACATTGTGATTATCATCTTCTTCACACACTGTATACCAACACTGTACCTAAAATTTATGTTTCTAAGTGCTTTAACTCTTTTAATTTCTTTAAATTCTTACAAAAACACTGTAGAGGGCCAGGGACTTAGCTCAGCAGCACAAGTGCCTACTTGGCAAGCATGAGGTTGTGAGTACGATCTCTGGTATAAAAAAAAAAACACTGTAAAATAGGTACCATCGTTAGCTCCATTTTGCAGATAAAGAATTTGAAGTGCAGAGATGGTTAATAACTCACCCAAGTCACAAAGCTGGTAAGTTTCAGAGTCTGGGTTTGAAGCCCAAGCAAACTTGCTCCAGAGTCCTTCCTATGAACTTCCATGCCTTACAAGGAAGAGCACTCCTGGCCCTGATGAAATGTCTTGAAAAAAAGCAAGAGGAAGAGAAGAGCTTTCCATCTACCCCCCAAATGGCCATGGGAGCAGAGAAAGTGGAAGAAATGGAAGAGTTCGGCATTCAAGCCCACCCACAACAGCCTTCTTAAAATCCCTACCCACTCACTGTTACTCACCTTCTAAAAGGGACAGTTTTCCAGCTGTGTTATCTGGAGAGGGCCTCAATCAAGGGAGTCCACCCATTCCCAGCAACTCCTCATCCACACCCAAAGGTAGCTCTGCTTCCTGGAGATTTAAATGGTGGAGGTAGAAGAAGAAACCTCTGCACTGGGCTTGGAGGGGTGGATGTTAAATGCAGACCTTCCCAACCTGCAACACAAATTGTTATGGTTTATATCTAGAGTGACTCCCAGAGGACTCCTGTGCTCATGGGCAAGGCTTTTGGAAGGAGATTAGACTATAGGGGCTATAGCTCACTTGCTGTTAGGGGTGCAGACTGGTGGGTTGGGGGAATTCACAGGGGTGTGACCTGGAAAGGTGTATCTCCCTCCTGGCTCTGCTTCCTGGTCACCATCACATGAGCAGCATCATTTCACTATGCTCCTGAGCCATCCTGTTTCTTCCTCAGGGCCAGCCATTTATGGACTGTAACTGTGAGTTAAAATAGGTCTCCTCTACTTTAAACTGTGGGTGTCAGGTATTGGTTCTTACCAAGGAGGAAAATGAGTAACACACTGTTTCATACATCCACAATGCCTCCACCAAAAACTAAGAGTTTACTGAAAGAACCCAAGGAATGTCAGTAACTCAAATCCAAAGGTGGGCTGGGAATGGTAACATCTACCTGTAATCCCAGCACTCAGGAGATTTAGGCAGGATGAATGCCACAAGTTTGAAGCCAGCATGGATTCCATAGAGAGTTCAAGGCCAGCCTGAGCTGAAGGGCAAGACTCTGTCTCAAAACAGCTTAATGACCAGTTCTAAGGACTTTGGTAGCAAGCGTCCAGTCTTACAACAAATATTCAGCAGGCACCTCTATGTGCTGAACTGTGGGTGAACATTGGGAATTCAGAGATAACAAAGATGGGAAATTCCTCAGAAGGATGCTGTCTGACATGGAAGCCTTAGTACATTCCCTCTTCCTGAGATCCCTTTCCTCCTCCTTTACCTGACCAAGTCCTTGCATAGCCACGGTGTTGCTGAGTGCTGCCTCCTCCAGGGTCCTTTTGACCTTCACCTGGAAGATGAGATCATGGCCACGTGCTCTTTCCATAATCTTCTGTGAGTTTTACTCACTCCCTGGCTCAGGGTTTTCAGCAGTAAAATGGGAATCATGATGGATGTCTCCAGGGCCATTTGTAAGATCAGAGAATTGTGTAAGGTCTTTAATTGCTCACATCCTGTGTTGAGATCTCCTTTGTACACCAAGGGCTGTGTTTAATTCACTTCTGTATCCACAGATTCTGACATTTCACACTCATGTGACAAAGAAAGAGAGCACAGAGGAATGCTAGCTTCCAGGCAAAGATTTCCCAGTGTAAAGGTAGAGATGTTGTTATACTCAGAGAACTAGAAGCCCTATCTGAAAACGCTGTAAAAGAAACATTAACCATGCTCCTATGGAATCAAAGTAGAAAGGACTGTTGATGCCTGTGATATTAGGAAATACTTCACCAAGGTAATGTTAAAGAGTGAGCACTCACCATGCACAGCAGCAGATAGATTAGGATTCTCTAGGCATAAAGAAGAGCACACTTGGTGATTTCCAGCCATAAAGATTAAGTTCTTACAGGGAGGACTGGGATGAAAATAATAAGTGGAAGAGGCAGAAGTCCTTCATGAAAATGAGAGAAAGGGATAAAAATAATGCAAATAAAAGTATGATTGCTTTACCTTTAATAAATAGCATTTTTTTAAAAAAGAGAAAAGAAAAGACACTTGGTGATTTCTGCATGTCTTAAATTAGCAATCAGTAGCATACAGTTAGTTCATTTTCTATTTACTGCCTCAAAATGGCAAGACGTTTTTAGGCTCTCCCTTTCCTTCATCTGCAATAAGAAACTCATAAATTTGTTTTGCTTTTTTGCCAATAATATGTAGGCTACAAGGCATTTTTTTCCTCTGTGTAACTGTACATCCCTCCAAATGGGCCTCTTCTGATTTTATTTGTTGAATTTGTTAATGTGAACCCCTCACGGTCCTGCTTGTGTCCCACAGATACAGAACTTACAAAGCTTTATTCATTTGATGTCTTTAGTCCTAGCTAACATTTATTAAGTGCTTAATATGTGCCAGGCACTGTGTCTCTAGAACTGTCACAGCATGTAAACCTCACAGCCACTCTGTCAAAATCCACACAGCTTGGGATGCTTCTATGTGGCATTAATCCTTGGATAACACGAAGGAAACTGAGGGTCAGAAATATGAATTTGGGACTGAGAGTGTAGTTAAAGAGTGAACTACATTTGCTTAAAATTTGTGAGACTCTGAGTTCAATACCCAGTACCACAAGACAGGCAGGCAGGCAGACAGAGACAAACAGAGATGGACAGACAGACAGACAGGCACGGAAAGAGAGATGGAGAGAGACAGACACAGACATAGAGAGACAGAGAGACAGAGTAAAAGAGGAAGGGAAAGGAAGGGAGGAAAAAGGAGGGGAAGGGAAGGCAAAGGAGGGAACTTATTTTAAGTCAACGCCCTAGCAGGTGGTACAGTGTCACTTTTACTAGGATTTGAACCCATAGCTATTCAACTCTAGAAAAGAGCCTTTGACCATAACTCTTTGCTGCCAATTCTACCTGGCCCAAGTGAGCATCTTTCATCAGTCCCCCAATACTCAGACTGTAAAACTTTTAGCTGTCCAGGTAACAACTGCAGGCCACTCAATGCCTGGGGCACATAGCACCTGGACATGCCTAAAGGTAGGGTTCCAAGCATAGGGGAACTCATGTTTCTTTACCCAGAACTGATTTTCTTCCTTTTCCAAGAAAATGTTCAGTGTCTGTGATTTAGGATGCGGACATCCACTTCTACTATAGCCTAAAAGAAGCAGAGATGGAACAGTGTCTGAGTGGATTATATATTTGACCTACTTAATAACAAGAAGCATTTTTAAGCACTTACTATGTCTGAAGAGCACTTAGTGCTCTGTTTGCCTGTGGAGTTCTCCCAACTATCAAAAGTGTATGTCCTCTTACAGTCCCATTTTACAGGCGAGGAAACTAAAGTGTAAGTTCTTAAAGAACTTGGCTACTCTCTTGCAGCAAGCAAGAAGCAAGGAGTAAAAGGTAATGGAGTAGTTGGAAGTGAAGTAAAGCAATGCTATTCTCCCCTACAAGTTAGTACTGAGCAGAATATTTGCTGTCAGGCAGTTCTTGAACCAACCTTAGAGAAAGAGAACTTTGTTGCTAGTGAGATCAGAAATGGCTCTGCACTCCCTTCGTGGAAGACAACATGGTGAAACTTGTCGGAATTACAAATGCATGTGTAATTGAGCCAGCAATTCCACAGTTAGAACCTATCCTAAGTATCTGCAAAAATATGTGCATGTATATCATGTATATGCATGTGAAGCTATTGCTTGCTGTGCGTTTGGTCTGACAAGTAACTAAAAACAATTCAATGTCTACCTGTAGCTAAATATGGTATTGTACAATCAATACTAGGTAATATGGGGCTAGAACTAAAAAATGAAGATGCTCTGGGATATATTAATAAATTACAAAATGAAAAACTATGAAACAAGAGTTATAATTAGTATTTATTAATACATACAAAGAAGCCACAGACAGATACATAAAAATAATGACAGTGATATCTTCAGGGAGGGTGAGAGAGTAGTGTAGATAGAGAGATAATGTGGAAGAGTTTTCACTGTCCTGTTTTTCACCTTTTAATTTTCTGCACCATGTAAAAGTATTCTCTTTTTTCAAATATTAAACAGAAGAATATATGTCCACAGAAAGAAGTTGTCTGATTTGGCTAATAGAAAAAGATATCCAAATCCTATATTAAAAGTAAACTTTGGTTTTGAAAGACCCATAAGCCCTCAAAACTGATTTTGCTAGCATGTTTATCAGATATTTTGAAATCAAATTTCAAGCCTTTCTCAATCATAAAACCCACTGCCCAAGTGGAAAATTTAGAGATAGATCCTCCAGAAAATTTTAGCAAATGGAAAATGGTTATATTCCTCTAGCTTGCATATCAGATGCTTTTAACAAGTTTCACATTCCCTTCCAAATGGTAGGGTTATTGAAATATAAAGGGTTACATTAATAGCATATAAATTTTAGTAATTGATTATCTGTTTCCTTAACATTCAGTTATTGCTTGATATAAGAAGTCTCTAGTGCAAAATATCATCTACTAATAACCCAAATAAAATTGATCAAGTGAGGTTAGGTGGTTAGTTTTGTCTTGTTAAATCCAAACACCACAGCATTTGCTGGGTTCTTTGTCTGTAGATAAAAATGTTTCAGAATATGTACCTGTGACCATGCTTGTGTCCCACAAATGAAGGCTGTCTCCATTAAGAAAATAATGCTACCCTTCTTAAATAAAAAGGAAAAGGCTTCCACCACTTGACCTACTCAAATCTCCAGCTCTCAGAATTATTCATGGAGTTTTCAAGTCAGAAATGAGAAAACACACCCTAGTAAGAAATACAGAGAAGCTCTAGGGAGCACCAACAGAGATGCTGCCCAGTGACATCTGAAACTCTTCCCCAAACCTCTCTCCATCCACCTCTGCAATGCCACCACCCTTAGACCCCAGAGACGGAGGCTCCTATCCTGGCTCCCTCTGTCACTTGAGTATGGCACCTAGCCCTGTTGAACACAATGGTCACTCTGAGCATCTGCTCTATGAATCATAAATAACATCTATGAATCATAAGTAACATTCAGAACCAGCAAAACACTAACCCAAGATCTTGACCTCAAAATGCAAGACAACTGTGTCTAAACACCTTGAGTGTGCAGTGCCCCTGCCCAACGCACAGATGGGCAC
>PVJX010038984.1:0-16011 GCA_004027295.1 Dolichotis patagonum
GTTCTATTGCCATTGGTTCTGTCTACCACATTGTGTCTCATTGGAATTTGAATATTTGTGATAGTTCAAACAAATTTTTTTTTATCAAAAATGAGATATTATAATACTCATTGATTATTTTCTGTTCAGAAAGCCCTGGAATTCTTTCAATATATGCATGACTTTATACTATTGTGTTATGTTTGATATTATTGTAATTGAAACTATGCTCAACTATAGCAGAGTTAGAGATATGGCGTTAGATACTGTCGATGTCCAGTTGACTTAATGTAAAGTACTGTGTTGCCTATGTTGTCCTCTTCTGATCTGCTCTGTACTGCCCCCTTTTGTTTTATTCTCTTTTAAATAAAAAAAAAATCAATACAAAGAATCAGTGAATCAAAGAGTTGGTTCTTTGAAAGATTAAACAAAACTGACAAACTCTTATCCAACCTTATCAAAAAAAGAGCAAAGATTCAAATGTACACAATTAGGAATGAGAAGGGTGAAATCACAATGAGCCCTGCAGAAATCCAGAAGATCACCAATATCTATTTTGAAAACTTATATTTGAGGATGCTACCCCAAGGTGCACAAGAGAGACCAGCGGGCCTAACTGGACTATGCCCAGCGAACTCCAAGCAGTGAGCAGGGCCCAGAACCCACCCTGGCCCCTGACTGCGCACCCTCCTGTGGAATCCCAGCATGCACAGAGCAAACTTGGAACTCTGCACCCAGGCAGTAAGACCACACCCTGCATCTGATACCACCCTAAGGCACACGAGAGGCACCAGCGGGTCTAACTGGATTACACCCAGCAAACTCCAAGCAGTGAGCAGGGCCCAAAACCCACCCCTGGGCCCTGACTACGGGAGCTCCTGTGAAATCCCAGCACATGGGCAAACTTGGAACTCTGCATCCAGAGGAACCTGGGACTACAGCGGATTATCTGTGCTAGCTTGAAGGGAGATTGACTACCTCACTGAAACAAGATCTCAGCTGGCTCCAGTCAGTGTGGTGAGTATACCCCTATAGAGATGTACAGTGGATAAATAGGGCCAGTAGTAAAGCTCCCTCCAACTAACTGTAAGACATTGGTAAGTCTGACAAGAGTGAGGATGACCCCTTCCTACACACAGAAAACATCAGGCAGAGTGAGTGCAGGCCCTGTAGCAGGAAGTCAGGTGACAGGTGTCGAAAAGGACTCTCCCAACTTGAAGAAAATCAAAAGGGCTTATTACACAGGCACACAACAGGGACACATTAGGGCATCAGCCAACACAAACACTATAGACAGGGAGATTTGATGACCTGGAATAATCTGAAGATAAAGTACTAGCAGGAACTAAAAGTTAGCCTACATCATTACTACTAGGCTTGTCAGCCCAGGAAGAATATAGGACTCACCCAACAGGCCCTGCAGCAGGAAGTCAGGTGACAGGCCCACCTATTCACTTTGGGACTCAGCAACTGGAAAAATATCAACCTTACAGTAGGACACCAAGATACACACTACCAACAGTTGACACTAGTGGGTCTAAAGGACCAAACACTAACTCGAAAGAGGAAAATGGCAAAACAAAAAAGCAAAATGCAATCTCAAACATCCAGTCCACCAGGTGCAAGTACAGGAGACACTGAATTTGAGGACTCCAAAAGTAACACACCAGATATCTCTGAAAAAATAGCAAATGAAATAAAAAAAACAACTCCATAAGGCCATAGAGGAAATCAAATTAGAAGTACTCTCCCACATAAAGATAGAAGTAACAACCTTAGTAAAGGAGTTGCTGAGCACAGCTAAAGAATAGAGAAAAAAGTACAGGAGCATGGGAAACTGATTGAAACCTTGAATGAACAATATAGAAAACAAGCAGAATTCATGAAGCAAACTGAAAGAGATATCCAAGAAACAAAAAATTCTATTCAAAGCATGCAAAACCATTTAAATGAAGCTGAGGATAGGATTTTGGACCTTGAGGACAGGATCCCAATTAGTGATCATGAAAGGATAGAACTTTTAAAAATAACAAAGCAGCATGAAATGACAATCCAGAAGCTTCAAGATGATGCCAAGAGCAACAATATAACATTAATAGGCATTAGTGAAGATGCTAGAGTCAATACAAATGACATATCTAAAATATTCACAGAAATAATAGGATAAAATTTCCCAAACATGGGGAAAAATCAGAGATACAAATAAGTGAGGCATATAGAATGCCAAACAGTCACAACCAACA
This sequence comes from Dolichotis patagonum, assembly GCA_004027295.1. Classification (NCBI taxonomy): domain Eukaryota; kingdom Metazoa; phylum Chordata; class Mammalia; order Rodentia; family Caviidae; genus Dolichotis; species Dolichotis patagonum. The sequence goes on from PVJX010038984.1 coordinate 2,223, forward strand.
TAAATCTACACCCAGACACATAATAATTAAGATCTCAGACACACAACATAAAAATAGAATACTAAAAGCTGTTAGAGAAAAGACACAAATCACCTATCAAGGAAAGCCCATTAGAATCACAGTAGATTTTTTCAGCACAAACCCTCAGGTCAAGATGTGCTTGAAGTGACATATTTCAAGCCCTGAAAGAAAACAACTTTCAACCCAGAATTATGTACCCAGCAAAACTTTCATTCAAATTTAATGAAGAAACAAGATACTTCCATGACAAAGAACAACTGAAGAAATTCACGTCCACCAAACCAATCCTAGAAAGAGTATTGAAAGACATACTAAACAGAGATAAAAATCCCCAGAATAACAGAAAGAAACCACCAGGTAGGACAAGCAATTAAATAAGGGGGAAAAGCAGAAAGCAAACAATCGGAACATAACATGGCAAAGTCGAGCGAGCCAGTACATATCAGTGATATCCATAAATGTCAATGGCCTCAATTCAACTATCAAAAGAAATAGGTTCTGGGGATTTCGCTCAGTGGCTTAAGCACCTGCCTGACAAGCATGAGGTCGTTAGTTCAATCCCCGGTACCAAAAAAAAAAAAAAAAAAAAAAAAAAAGAAATAGGTTGACAGAATGAATCAAGAAACACGATCCCACAATATGCTGTATACAAGAAACACATTTGACCCAAAAGGAAACTCATAGATTAAAAAAGTCAAAGGATGGAAAAGAGTATTCCATGCAACAGGAATCCAGAAAAAAGCAGGGGTAACTATTCTATTTGCAGACAATGTGAACTTCAAACCTAAAATGATTAAAAGAGACAAAGGAGGTCACTATATACTCGTAAGTGGGAAAATTCAAGACGAAGAACTAACAATTATAAATATATATGCACCAAACACAGAAGCACCCAACTATATAAGACAGATATTAATGGGCATGAAAAACCAAATACACAAGAACACAATTATTAAAGGGGACCTTAACACCCCATTGTCACAAAGAGATAGATCAACTTGATAAAAAGTCAGCAAAGTAGTAATAGAACTGAATCATACCTGTGAGCAATTGAACTTAGTAGATGTTTACAGAGTGATCCACCCAACCACATCAGAATACACATTCATCTCAGCTGCACATGGGACATTCTCCAAAATAGACCATATATTATCCCATAAAACATTCTTAAGTAAATGCAAGGGTATTGAAATTGTCCCATGCATAATATCTGGCCATCGCACACTGAAATTGGAAATTAATGGCAAAAGAAATTGCAAAATGTGCATGCATCCATGGAAATTAAATAACAACCTTTTAAACAACCAGTGGGCTACTGATGAAATTAAAGAAGAAATAAAGTAATACCTATAATTCAATGAAAATGTGGAAAACATATTGTAATCTGTGGGATGCAATGAAAGTGGTCTTAAGAGGGAAATATATAGCAATACATTGTCATATCAAGAAAACAGAATAAGCACAAATAAACAACCTAATGCTTCATCTCAAGATTCTACAAAAAAGAAGAGCAAGTTAAACCCAAAGCTGACAGAAGACAGGAAATTGTAAAGATTAGAGCAGAAATCAATGCAATTGAAACTAAAACAAAATACAAAGAATTAATGAATCAAAAAGCTGGTTTTTTGAGAGAATAAACAAAATTGACAAACCTCTAGCTAACCTTATAAAGCAAAAGAAAGAAAAAACCCAAATTCATGCAATAAGGACTGAAAAGGGGGAAATTACTACAGAGCCCATGGAAATTCAAAAGATCATGAATTCCTACTTTGAAAATCTCTACTCACATAGAGAGGAAAACACAGAGGAAATGGACAGATTTCTAGACACATATGAACTACCAAAGCTCAACCAAGAAGACATAGCAATTTTGAATAATTCAATATCAGCTATTGAAATTGAAAACATAATAAAAAACTTACTAACAAAGAAAAGCCCAGGTCCTGATGGATTCACAGCTGAATTCTACAAGAAATTTAGAGAAGATTTGATATCAATACTCCTTAAACTCTTCAATGAAATTGAAATCAGTCCTCCCTAAATGATTCCTGGAGGTAAGCATTACTCTCATACCAAAACCCCAGAAAGACTCAACCCAAAAGGAGAACTATAGGCCAATCTCACTAACGGACATTGATGCAAAGATTCTCAATAAAATACTGCCAAATAGAATGCAGCAAATCATCAAGCAGATTATACATCATAATCAGGAATGCAGGGATGGTTTAACATAGGCAAATCAATAAATGTAATATACCACATCAACAGAGGCAAAAATAAAAACCACATGATCATCTCAATAGACCCAGAAAAAGCTTTTGATAAAGTCCAACACATATTCATGATAAAAACCCTTCATAAATTCAGAATAGATGGCATTTACCTCAATCTCATAAAGACCATTTATGACAAACTGACAGCCAACATTATATTAAATGGACAAACACTGAAAGCCTTCACTCTAAAATCAGAAACAAGACAAGAATGTCCACTATCACCATATCTATTCAATATAGTTCTAGAAATATTAGCTTGAGCAATCAGACAAGAGAGAGAAATAAAAGGAATAAAGATAGGAAAGGAAGAAGTTAAATTGTCACTATTTGCAGATGACATGATACTCTATATAGAAGACACAAAAAACTCCATTAAAAGACTACTAGAGGTAATAAACAAATTCAGCAGTGTAGCTGGCTACCAAGTCAGTGCTTAAAAATCAATAGCATTCCTGTACACAAACAAGAAACTCACCGAGAGAGAAATAATGGAAATATCACTCTTCACAATAACATCTAAAAACAATGAAATACTTAGGAATCAAACTAAGAATGTAAAAGACCTATATGCTGAAAATTATACTATGCTAAAAAAAAAAGGAGATTAAAGAGGATATCAGAAAATGGAAGGATATTCCTTGCTCTTGGCTAGGAAGAACCAACATTGTGAAAATGGCCATACTCCTAAAATTGTTATATAGATTTAACACAATCCCAATCAAAATACCATTAACATACCTCACAGACCTGGAGAAAACACTCCAAAAATTCATTTGGAAACAGAACAAACCTAGAATAGCACAGGCAATTCTGGGCAATAAAGGCAAGGCAGGAGGCATCTCAATTCCTGACTTAAAACTGTACTACAAAGCCACAGTGATAAAATCAGCATGGTACTGGCAAAGAAATAGACCTGAGGACCAATGGAACAGATTAGAAGATGCAAGTATAAGTACACAGACACTCAGCCACCTGATATTTGACAAAGGGGCTAAACATGTTCACTGGAAGGACAGCCTCTTTAATAAATGGTGTTGGAAAAATTGGCTCTCCACATGCTGAAGACTGAAACTAGATCCATGCCTATCACCATGCACAAAACTAAAGTCTAAATGGATTAAAGACCTAAACATTAAAACAGAAACACTAAATCTACTAGAAGATAAGGTAGGTAGATGTCTTGGAGACATAGGGGTAGGCAGAGAATTCATGAACAAAATGCAAACTGCATGGGAAACGCTTCAGAGAATCAACAACTGGGATCTCATATTATTGAGTTTCTGCACTTTAAAAGAAATCACCATGAAAGTGAAAAAATACCCACAGAATGGGAAAGAATTTAGTCATCAACCTCTCAGAAAAAGGACTTATATCAAGAACATATAAAGAATTGAAAAACATCAAGCCCCCCAAATTCAAAGACCCTCTCCAAAAAATGGGCATCTGAGATGAACACACAGTTCTCAGATGAAGATATGAAAATGGGCATCTGAGATGAACACACAGTTCTCAGATGAAGATATACAAATGAAGATATACATGAAAAAATGTTCACCATCACTGGTCATTTGAGAAATGCCAATTAAAACAACATTGAGATTTCATCTCACTCTGGAAAGAATAGCTGCCATCAAGAAATCAACTGATACCAAATGTTGGTGAGGCTGTGGGGAAAAAGGAACACTGCTCCACTGTTGGTGGGAGTGTAGACTTGTGCAACCACTATGGAAATCAGTATGGAGAATTCTCAGAAGGCTAGGATTGGAAGCTCCATTCAACCCAGCTATTCCCCTGCTGGGTATTTTCCCAGAAAAACTGAAAAGTTCATGTCACAGTGATATATGTGCACTCATGTTCATAGCAGCACAATTTATAATAGCTAAATCTTGGAAACAACCAAGATGCCCATCAACCAGAGTGGATGAAAAAGATGTGGTATTTTTATAATTACTCAGCTACGAAGAAGGATGCTCTTGAGGCCTTCATAGATAAATGGAGACAACTTGAGACTATCCTCATTAGTGAAATAAATAAGAATCATATTTATAAATATCACATTGTGTCTCTAGTGTAAAAAGTAATAAAAAATGTAAGAGTAATAAAAACAAAAATGTGTAACTGCTACTGCAAAAAAGAGAGGAAATGAAAGGCTCTAAAGGATATAATTGCATGTATGTTTAAGTGTGTAACATGAATGACCATATTACTGTTTTTGTTAGATCGTGGAGCAGAACTGTTAACAGTCTCATTGTTTGAATGTGTACTTTGTATGTTTTAATTTTGTAACTTGAACAACTATTTCTAAGATGACAGTATGTAAGTTATCAAGTAATGATTTCTTAAGTGTTTTTTTGTTTTCTTTTTTCCTTGGAATTCTGTATTGTTGCTGCCCTTTTTTTCTGTTTTGTTTTGTTTCTCTTTAGATAAAATTTTTAAAAAACTTATATTTGAATAAGATGAAAAATACAGAAAAAATGGGCAGATTCCCAGATACATATGAATTACCAAAGCTGAATCAAGAAGTTATAAAAACCCTAAATAATATCAATCAATGAAATTGAAGAAACCTAGAAAAAAAAAAAAAAAGCCCAGATCCTGAAAGATTCATTGCTGAATCCTACAAGAAATTTAAACAAGAACTAATGCCACTACTTCACAAATTCATTAATAAAATTGAAAGGGAAGTAATACTCTCAGATTCATTCCTGGAAGCAAGCATTACCCTGATACCAAAACCAGAGAAGGACCCAAGTAAGAAAGAGAATTACAAATGAATTTCCCTAATCATCATAGATGCAAAAATCCTCAGTAAGACACTGGAAAACAGAATATGAAAAATCATCAAGATTATACACCATGATCAAATAGGATTCATCCCAGGAATGCAGGAATGATTCAACATACACAAATCAAAAAATGTAATACATCATATTAACAGAGCCAAGGACAAAAACTGTATGATCATCTCGACAAATGCAGAAAAAGTTTTTTACAAAGTCCAGCACCTATTCATGATAAAAACACTACAGAAAATTGGAATAGATGGTCTTTATCTCAGTATGATAAAAGCCATCTATGACAAAACAACAGCCAACATTATATTAAATGGACAAAAACTGAAAACTATTTCTATAAAACCAGAAACAAGAAGAAGACATCAATTGTCCTCACTCTCATTTAATAGTCCTGGAAACTTAAGCCAGAGCAATTAGCTAAGTGAAAGAAATAAAAGAAATAAAGATAGGAAAGGAAAATTTAAATTATTATTATTTGCAGATGACAAGATACATAGAAAATTCAAAAACTCCACTAAAAATTTGGTAGACTTAATAAGCAAATTCAGTAGCATGGCTGGATACAAAGCCAACACTCAAACATCAATAGCATTCTGTACATGAATAACAAACTCAAGAGTGAGAAATGAAGGAAATAATACCTTTCACAATAGCATCCAAAAAATGAAACCTAGGAATCAATCTAATGTAGGATGTAAAAGACCTCTACATTGAAAACTACAATATTCAGGAAAAGGATATTGAAGAGGATACTACAAAATGGAAAGACATCCTTTTTTGGGGGATAGGAAGAACCAATACAGTGAAAATGGCCATACTTCCAGAACTCATATACAGATTTAACACAGTTCCAATCAAAATTCCAATAGCATATCTCACAGAATTAGAGAAAACAATCCTAAAATTTATAACCAGAAGAGATCTAGAATAGCAAAGACAGGGAGCATCACAATCCCTGATTTGAAATTACACTATAAAGCTAATGTGATAAAAAAAAAAAACAGTGTAGTACTGGCAAAACACACACACACACACACACACACACACACACACACCAGACCCAAAGATCAATGGAACAGATTAGAAGACACAGAAACAACTCCACACACACTAAGCCACCTTATCTTTGACAAAGGTGCCAAACACATTCACTGGAAGAAAGATAGACTCTTTAATAAATGGTGCTGGAAAAACTGGCTCTACACACTCAAAGATTAAAGTTGGAGCCGTATCTTTCACCATGTACTAAACTAAATTCAGAATGGATCAAAGATTTAAATATTAAAAGAGAAACATTAAATCTGCTGGAAGATAGAATAAGTAAAAGTCTTGAAGACATTGGTGTAGTCACAGAATTTAAGAACAAAACCGTGATCACACAGGAATCCTCACACAGAATCAACAACTGGTATCTAATCTTATCGAAAAGCTTCTGCACAGCAAGAAAAAAAACAGAGTGAAGACACAACACACAATATGGGAGAAAATGTTTTCTAGCTGTTCCTTAGACATAGGATTACTTTCAAGAGCATATAAAGAACTCAAAAAAACAAAAAAACTCAGACCTCCAAAACATAAAACCCAATCCAATAATGGGCATCTGACATGAATACACATTTCTCAGATGAACAAATACAAACATCAAATAAATATATAAAAAAATGTTCAACATCACTGGTCATTCTAGAGATGCAAATTAAAACAACACTCAGATTCCATCTCACCCAGAAAGAATTGCTATCATCAATAAATCAACCAATAACAAATGCTGGAGGGGCTGTAAGGAAAAAGGAACCATTGTCTGCTGCTGGTGGGAGTGTAGACTGGAGCAACCACTCTGGGATTCAGTGTGAAGATTCCTCAAAAAAACAGGATTGGGAGTTCGATTTGATCCAGTTATTCCCCTTCAGGTATCTTCCCAGAAGAATTAAAAACATCATACCATAGAGTTTCCCTGCCCGGGTAGTGGTGGGAGAGAAAGCAGAGGCCTCTGAGTCCTTGGAAGCCCATACTTTCTGGAGAAGATGAAGAATAAATGATGCTGAGTCGCGAGGAAAGGGAAGGACAGTAAAGAACTGACACACCAAGGGTTCTCAAATTGCAGAAAACAGAGCCATCCTTGGGCTCTGGGCAAGAAGTGCAGTGGAGTATGGCATTCGGTGTCTTGAGGTAATGGGGCTTCCTGCCACAGGAAGTTGGGCCGAGCAGCTCTGCCTAGAGCCAGGAGAAAGAATGAGGACGCTGACGACCCTCGCCCCAAATGACCCTCCCTCCCAGCCCATAAGGTGAATGTAACGGCCCTGGAGACAGTCAGCTGCCTGTGCGGGTGAGACCCACTGGATTTTCTTCGTGGGAAAGAGGAGACGCACAAGCTCCAGACCAGAGAAAAACAGGGGTGGGAGATTGAATCGTCTCCATGTCTAGTTTCTCAAGCAATGGGAAATCCAGAAAACATACAGGATTCATATGTTGCTGTTATTCGTCCAAAGAATATTGCAATTCTCGGGAATACAGAGCTAAGTCATATGAAATTTTACTGCATGAAGTTCCCATTGAAGAACAGAAAAAAAAATAAACTTTTGTTGGAAACCTAAACTTCAAGGTAACAATGAAATAACACAAGGCATACTGGATTATATAGTAGAAAACACCAAACCAATTTCTCCTGCAAACCAGGGTATCAGAGGGAAACAAATGGTACTAATGAAGAAATTTCCCCTGGAAGGAGAGAAGATAGGCAGAGAAGCAGCATTATTTGTTTCATCAGTTGTCAAAGATAATACTAAATATACATATACACCAGGATGCCCAATTTTTTACTGCCTACAAGATATTATGCGAGTTTATAGTGAATCCAGTATTTATTCTGCAACACTTATGGCAAAGATTTTAATAGCCTTGGATAAGTGGCTAGGTGAATGCCATGCACAATCTCACTTTATTCCAGCTTTGTTTCGACCTTCCCTTGAGCAGATAAAAACTAATGTCATAAACCCTGCATATGCTTCTGAATCAGGTCAACAGCAAACTCATGGGCTACAGTGCACTAGAAATACAGAATAAAATGTTAGCCCTAGAGAAACCAGATACCTGTATTTATAACCCTTTGTTTGAGTCAGATCTTCAGTATACAAATCAGGTAGATAAAGTGGTAATAAACCCATACTTCGGTCTAGGAGCCCCAGACTACTCAAAAATCCAAATCCTCACACAGGAAAAATGGCAGAGAAGCATGAGCAGTGTCACAGAAAACAAAGAATGACAATGGTTAGATTTTCCTCTCCATCGAAGTGCCTGGGAAGGAGATTCAGAATTACTGAGCCATCTTCTCAATGAGAGGTTTTCAGTCAACCACTTAGATAACGACCACTGGGTGTCGTTATGTATGTTGGTATGGAAAAGTTGAGGCCACTGGCATATTATTAGAGAAAAGAAAGTGCAATCCAAACCTTTTAAATGGACAACTGAGTTCTCCTCTGCATTTTGCTGCTAGAGGACATGCTGAAATAGTACAGGTTCTTCTAAGCCACCCAGAAATTGACTGACACATAACAGACCAACAAGGAAGATCTCCATTAAATATTTGTGAAGAAAAACAAAATAACTGGGAAGAAAGCAGCAAAGTTGTTGAAGGAGGCCATCAACAAACCACATGAAAAGGTACAAATATATAGAATGGATAGGTCATACCGTTCTGTTGAACTAAAGCATGGAAATAACACCACAGTACAACAGATAATGGAAGGCATGCGTGTTTCCCAAGAAACTCAGCAGTATTTCACTATTTGGATTTGTTCAGAAAACCTTAGCCTTCAGCTCAAGCCTTATCATAAACCTTTGCAACATGTTCATGACTAGCCAGAAATATTTGCTGAATTGACTAATTTGGATCCCCACAGAGAAACACCACAGCTTTCCTAAGAAGAGATCTGAGACTTACTTTGGAAATTGAAAAAAAGTTTGAAGACTCCCTAGCTATTCTTATTTTGTTCAATGAAGCCAGATATAATTTACTCGAGGGCTTTTATACAGCTCCTGGTGCTAAGCTGATAACACTGGCAAGTCTATTGCTGCAAATAGTTTGTGGAAATTATGAAAGTAAGAAACACTAGCAAGGTTTTCTAAATGAAGAAAATCTAAAGTCCATTGTACCTGTTACCAAACTGAAAAGTAAAAGCACCTCACTGGACAAATCGAATACTTCATGAATACAAGAATCTTAATACAAATGAGGGCATCAGTAAAGAAATGCACCACCTACAGCGCATGTTCTTACAGAATTGTTGGGAAATTCCTATGTAAGGAGCAGCTTTATTCACAGGACAGATATTTACAAAGGCAAGCCCCAACAATCATAAAGTCATCCCTGTGTATGTAGGAAGGAACATAAAAGGACTTCATCTCCTCAGTATGGAAACTAAGGCTTTACTCATCAGTCTTATATATGGCTGTTTTATGTGGCATATATGGCATTATGTGGGGAGATGCTGACACTTGTTTTCAGATCCACGTATGGAAAATAAAATGAGCTTTATAGTACACACAAAAGAGGCTGGTCTTGTGGTAAAACTGTTGATGAAGCTAAATGGACAGTTAATACCCACTGACAGGAATTCTTGAAAGGAAAATAGCTGACATTCAAGCCACCACCATTTTGTAATGCAGTTTTTTCTGTGAAAGACTTCTTAAAATACTACTTTTAACAACACAGTCTCTTGTAATATATATGTGTACTGTAACACTGTACAGAATTTTTACTTATGTTTGGTGCGTAATATACTAAGTAGTTTTATGTGATATCCTCATAAGCTATTCTGACTTTTTAGAGGAATAATAAATATAGATTAATAGTCTATACCTTAGACAAAATAGTAAGCTTTATAAAAAGTTATTTTTGGTAAATAGTGAAGAATTTGGATTGGAATGTGTTGAAATTACAATGTAGTGCTGGGGATTTAGCTCAGCGGCATAAGTGCTTGCCTTGCAAGCACGAGGTCGTGAGTTCAATCCCTGGTACCGATTTAAAAAAAAAAGCCTTAAAATTACAATGTAGCTTTGTTAAAATTTATTTTGACATATACTGAAAATCAATGTGATTTGAATTAAAAAATGTATTTTCTACTTGAAAAAACAAAACAAAACAAAAACAACATACCAGAGGATCATATGTGTACCCAAGTTTAACAGCAAGAGAATTTATAATAGCTAGATCTTGGAAATAACCTAAATGCCCATCAACCAAGGAATGGAAAAAAAAGATGTGGTATTTTTATACAATGGAGTACTACTCAGCCATAAAGGATAAATGAGACATTTATAGGAAAATGGATACAACTTGAAACTATATTCATAAGTGAAATAAATCAAACATGCATGTGTAAACATTGTATTCTCTCCCTAGTGTGAGAAGCTGAAAGACACGAGTGTGTGTGTGTATATATATATATATATATATATATATACATGTATATATACATGTATACAAATATACATGTACATATATATATATATAAATGTATACATATACGTAAGATATAGTTAAGGCAGTTATACTACTAATTTCTGAGTTCATTAAAGAGAAAGATTTGTGCTAAAATTATTTAGACAATTAAATGTAGATATCTTGTACTCTGAGTAACTGATTTGAATATAATATACAATGCAGTAACCACTGTAACCTTCTAATGAACATGTTTTCAAATTTTGCTTTATTTTGTTATCTTTAAAATAAAAAAACTAAATAAAAATAAATTAATGAATTTTTAAAAATTTTTAAACAAGGAGACAGTGAAACACAAGGGCACACAGGGTTGAGTGTCCAGGTTGCACCCTCATGAAGCTGCTCCTCTTCAAGCTGGCATTACCCACAGTCCACAACCCAGAGCACCAGGGTACTAGGCAGTGGTCCACACAGTATGATCCACCTCCCATCCCGGCTGTTAGAGGATGCTCCCAGGAGCAGAGGTACCATCTGGTGTGTACTGTTCCCCATGGGTGTGATGGGCACTGGATGGCTACTAGAAAGCTGGAAGCCAGCCAGCCAAGACTCTGACTCACAGATGTCTTGAGAACTCAATTTCCCATGAACAGTCCAGCAAACGGGCTTCCCAGGTCTTGCAGGGCTTGCTTCCCTCCATGATGGCAGGAGCTCTGAGGGAACAGCTCTATAAACTCGGAAGCAAGAGCATACCAGCAGGCCGGGCCCTCACACTGCTGCAAACTAGAAACTCCACAGACTACACTAGCTGAGCCCCCTCCCTCCCTTCCCTGGTAATTAGTTTTAAACTGTGTCCTAAAGGCCAGCATGTAAACAACAGTCGACATAAAAGCTGCCTTGGAAGCTTCATGAGAAATGCTCAAGGCCAACAGCCAAGGCTTGAGTTTCCACATGGCAAACAGCATGCTGGCACCAGGTAGCACACGCCCTTCCTGCAGGGTGTCCCACCACCTGCCACCGTCCTCACTGCTCAAGACCATCACGCATCAGATTTACACGCATCACCCATGACTCCTCCTCTACACTTGTTTAGTGAGCCACTGTCTCTGCAAAATGGCACTGCCACTCAATAAACTAGCAGAACCCCAACCCTAAGACTTCCTTCCTTCCACTTCTCTTTCCTGCCTTTCGCCTTCTTTGTCTTTCTTTCCTATCCATGCATCCAACTATCCATCAATCCACACATCTGTCCATCCTTCCCATCAGTACTAGGGATTTAATCCAGGGGTGCTATATGACTAAGCTATATCCTCTGATCTTCAAAAACAAATTAAAAAAAAACTGACACAGGGTCTTGCTAAGGTGCACCAATGAGATTTGACCTTGTGATCCTTCTGCCTCAGGATCCCTTGGTGCTGCGATACAGGTGTGTCTCACAATTCCTGGGTTCCTCGTGTATTTCTAAAGGGATTTTATCTTTATCTTAATTAGAAATTAACTGTGCTGCTGCTCTGCCTAAATAACAGGGTCCATTGGGTTACCCATGAATACCTCGGCACTCCTACCCACAAGGATGGAGGCACAAAGCATGTCTGCTCCATGTCAGGAGCCAGACAGTCAGCTAGGACACAGCCACAGAGACTGTGCAGGCTTCAGAACCATCTCTACAGGAAGCGTGAGGCAAAAATGTCAAGCAGCCCTCTCCGAACCCTGAGAGAGGAGTCGGGAAGGCTCAGCCACCTCCCCACAGCCACTCCTCCTGTTCCCTGTTTCCACTGCCACATCTAGCATCCTCTGAGTAACGTACTTCCATTCTGCTTTTTAAAAAAACTTAAAAAAAAGAAAAACAGTTTTCAGTGGCATATGTCATCACTGAATTAATGCTGTTTGCCTTTTCCTGGCTTGGCTCTCATCCCAGTAGAAGCAAATAAGAACAGAGCACAATGTACTATAAATGCTACATGCAGCCATACATGAGATGGACTGAGCAGAAAGGCTTCAGGCCCCACAATACAGACTCGGCCTGGCCGCGGGACAAAACCCCTACAGCATCCACACCCAACAAGAGCAGGCCTGAAAGGGCACTGCCAGAGTTGAGGAAAGGAGAGACAGAAGCGTGCTTGCACACTACACATTCATAGTCTCTTTTGCATCCCAGAAAACTTCACTGCTCATTAACAATGATCCACTGTAAATTAGGAAGGATTTTTTTCTCCTCCATTTGTGATAAACACACACCTAAAATGTACCAGCTTCAACATTTCCGAAATCTCAGTTTGGCGTTAAGTATATTTATATTGGTGAGCAACTAATCTTGAGAACTTTTTCCTCTGACAGAATTGAAACTTGGCACTCATTACATCAATAGCCTTCACCCTCCTTTTCCAGCCTCTGACAGCCATTCTACTGTCTTTTTCTATAGATTGATCTTATCACAGTACCTTCTATAAGGGGCAGCCAAACTATATCCATGATTTTGTGACTGGCTTGTCTCATTGAGCATAGTGTCCTCAGGGTTCACCCACAAGGCAGCATAAGACAGGATCTTTTTCAGGTCCCCATTCGATGCCATTGCATATATCAATCAATTTTTCTTGATCCACTATTTCACTGATGGGCACCTGAGTGACTTCAACCTGTTGGCTGTTATGGAAATGGGTGGGCGAACATCTCTGAGACTTACTGTCAGTCCTTTTGGGTGTGTACCCAGAAGCAGAGCTGCTGCATCATGTGACAGCTGTAATTTGAAGTCTCTGAGGAATAGCTCTACTGTGTTCCCAGCAGTGGCATCCTTTACATTCCTGCTATCAATGCACCACGGGGTCCATCTGTCCACATTTTTACCAACAGTGATGTTGTTTCCTGTTATTGTGAATGGAAGCCAATTCCACAAGAGTGACTCGATAAGGTGGACTGCTTTTCTTTCGCTCAGGGCCACAGATTTCCTTTTTATTTCTCTGGGGCCCTCAGGTTAACGAAAGGACAGGTACAGAGAAAAGACTGCTTATTCATCACAGGTACCTACACCCTGCGTGACAGGACCTAGCTCTGTGCTCCATTCACACGTGTGAGTGGGACCATCCATCGCCTTTTACCAGTGTTCACTGTTCTCGTGAACAAGCCTGCCACACCGCTTCACACACACCTGCGCCACCCACTTCACCATCAAGCTGATGTGGGGAAACTGAATAGTTCCTTGTGTAATTCCAAGCCTTGGAATACAGCCAGTGCTCACTTCCACCACCATCGGCACCTGGTGC
>PVJX010038985.1:0-16008 GCA_004027295.1 Dolichotis patagonum
GGAGACCAGAAAAAAGCAAGGGCAACTTGCTCATCAACCACAGAATGGATAAGAAAGATATGGTATTTTCATACAATGGAAAGCTAACCAGCTTTAAGGTAGGATAATCTCAAGGCCTTATAGGTAAATGGATGCAACTGCAGATCATGCTCATGGGCGAAATAGGTTGAACTCATACAGTGAACACTAGCATAAAAAACAGAAGGAGTTAGTGGGATCCAAAAACACAACGGATATTATACAAGTGACAGGGGAGGAAACACCTAGGAGGACAAGGTTGTAACCAGTGTTAATTTCTTATTGTCTTGTCTTGAACTCTTGTAATGTTTTCACAATTTTGTTAGGTTTGGTTCCGTTCTGTCTTGTTTTGTTAGATTTTACTGTTCAATGATATGGGCAGCTATTTATGGGATGTATTATGGTAATCATGGTTGTTTCCCTACTATCTTGTTTTGAAGCCCTTTCATTATTTTGTTTAACTGGTTTTATTCTGTTTTGTTTTGATTTTATTATGTGTGATGGTATGAAGAGCTATTTTGAAGAAAATGAGACATAGTAACCATTGTTCATTTCTTGTTATCTGATTTTGAAGTCCTGTAATGCTTTCATTCTTTTTTTTTGATTGGTTTTAGTCTCTTTTCTATTATTGGATTTCATTGTATATGAGGGTATGGACAGTTATTTTGAAGAGAACAAAGAGACATTATGGTAGCCATTGTTGATTTCCTACTGTCTTGAAGTCCCACAGGGCTTTCATTCTTTTGTTTTGATTGGTTTTATACTATTTTGTTTTGTTTGACTGTATTGTGTATGAAGGTATGGACAACTATTTTAAAGAAAGCAAGAAACATTAACTATGGCAGCCATTGTTGATTTCCTGTTGTCTTGTTGTGAAGTCCTGTGTTGCTTGCATTGTTCCTTTCTGATTTGCCTTATTCTGTTTTGCTTTGTTTTATTCTCTTTAAAATAAAAAAAAACCTTGTCTGTTGTTCTCTGTATATCTTTTAACGTCTCCAAAACACCAAGCTAATGTATAAGATTATACAGTTTAAGACACCATGAATAACACAGTTCAATATGCTTAATTTCAAATGCCTTTTCTGTACCATTTAACACAATGTATCTCATCAGCCTACAAACTTTTAACTCAATCTTTTCACAACAAAACATCAGAGAGCAAATGTAGGGAAGGGTTTTCCCCCCATGCAAGACAGGAACTCTCCAGTGGGCACTAACTGAGTGCCCCCTAATTCAATCTGAGACCACCTGCTGATAACATCAGAGCCCACAGTCTGCAGGCTCACGTCCACAGGTTCTCTTCTCCTTTCTGATGCCAACTGCAAATCCAGGGGTTTTCCGTTTCACTGTGCTTCTGAGATTAGACTAATTTGCTACAGTGATTCACAGAACTCACAACAACACAAAATGTATTATTTATTATGAAAAATTCTAATATAAATGAGCAATCAAATGAACTACAAAGGACAAGTGTAAAAGATACTGGTGAGCAGAAGCCTCTACCCGTACTGAGTTGGAGTATGCCATCCTCTCAGCACACAGATGTGCTCTGTCCAGCTTCCTGGAAGTCCCCCACATGTCTGGCTATCTGCAAGCTCCAAGAATCTATATGTAGGCATATACATCCTTAGCCACTAAGATCAACTTAACTTCCACCCCTTTCCGCATTATAGGAGGCTGAGATTGGAGGGAAGAGGTACAAGGTTCTGAACATGATTGGTTCCCTTGTCAACAAGCCCCTACAATCTAGTCGTTATATAAACTCAGGTGTTTGAAAGACCTTGTTATAAACAACAAAAGACTGTCTTTCTCTTCTAATACTCTGAAACTGCCATGGGCATTATGGACAAAAAGCTCAAATATTTAAACATAAAAGATACTCTTATTGTCTAGTCACTTAGGAGATATATATATTATATATATCTGACAATGATTTTGCTGCTCATTAGCAAACTATGAAAATCATATTTACCTCAAAGCCTTCCTAATTAGGACATTTTAAACACATTTATCACTACAATATCATTATCTCAGAATAAAAAGACAATGAAACACTTTTTTTTTTTTTTTAAACAGGGTCTCCCTATACAGTTCAGGCTAGTTTTGAACTCACCATGTAGTGTGGGCTGGCCTCAAACTCTCAGTGATCCTCCTGCCTCAGTCTCCCAAGTGGGATCACAGGTGTACACCACCACACCTGACAGTGAACTACTTTTTTTTTAATTACAAAATACACTTAGCTACAATCATACCATTAACACATTATACACATTCCTTATACACTTTTTTCTGCATATACATTCTCCCCCAAACCTGTCTATGATTCAGGATATACCAATGTACTCTCTCTGGCATTCTGTATCTTCCTTTTAATATAACAATTATTAGCCCTCCCTCCTCACCTCAATATATAAATCTGTTTAAATTTTTGTAATCACTCAAGCAGATTTTTCTTATCTATGTTAATATTTAATATCCAGGTTTCTAAATTAACTAAATCATCAATATAAACAAATGACTAAATGGAGATCAGAAATTTCTAGCTCCCATTATGATGGTTCCATTTTCTCCCACAATCTTTTTTTCTGCAGAATATATCATACTGCCTAGAGCTATAGGTATAGTTCAGGGATACAGTATTTGCCTAGCATGCTCAAAGCCTTAGGTTCATCCCTAGCCTTATCTGTCAATTAGTTAATTAATTTAAAAAACAAGACAAACTTTTATCCACAGATTGAAATAAAGTATCAGAAAACAAGGGATATAGCAATAGATTTATTTTATTGTCCACACGTAAGTCCTTGGTTATAAAAGAAATTCTCATTACATATACAAAAAAAAATGGAATGTCATACTTTCTCTGATTTCCATACACTAGCATGTGCTACATGACCTTGAAGCGAAGTTGTAAAATGTTTAGGTTTTCTGGTAACCAAAATGTTTAAATGTTAAGTCTGTTATTGAAAAATTGACTGAATTTTTCATGTTTTCTTTGCCTTCCACTAAAACCAATTTACCAAGAATACATATTTTATATTCAACCAATTGATGTGTACATAAATGTCTACAATATTCTACATTATCTCTAAATTTATACCAACAATAGAAAAAGTCCCCAAAGACGTCACTCAGCAACTACTAGTCTTCAGAATGCACCCATTAGCAGATAGGGAAATTTCAGCTGTGTACTCCCTTTCTATACTGTTTTCAGGGTCTGCAGAAACACAAATATATACAACCAGTGCTAAACTTAGTCTCAGACTTACAGCCTGATCATTAATACGACACATAGGAAAAGACACCAAGTCACATACAAATGGGTTGAAGTATAAATCAAATCCAGACCTTAACTCTATAGTTGAAAACAGAACTAATATGTGCCCATACTTAGACACAACATACAGTGAAGATCATGTAAAGGATATCAAAAGGAATTCAGGAGATGGTCCTTTGGAGAGCAGGTGAAACGAGACATGAAAAAGCAGGAAGTAGCTATATGCTAAGCATAAAAACTATTATCTGCAAAGAGTCAGAGTCTATTCCACCAGGGTGAGAAAGTACAGAAAGTTCAATCTGCTAGAACAAGGTAACTAGCTAGAAATATTCAAGAAGACAAATCTATACAGCGATACTACTAAATATTATGACACAGAAGCACCAGATTTGAAGTATAATGAACTTGAGCTCGAGTTCTGGATCAAACATTCAGAACTTAAAATTTCCACTTTTTCCTATTTTGTGTAATGAAAACTACAGCCCAAACAGTTTGAGAGTTAAATCAGATGAGCACTTATGTAATAACTATGAAAATTTTCATATTGGGTGTTATAATTTGTGTCTAGATCTCCCCGAAAAGCCTTATGCAGTCATATGACTTTTTCAGAGGTGGCTGAATCTAGAGTGTGTGACTGACTGATGGTGTAACTCTGGTATTAAGGGTGCTAGGATCAAGGATGTGAATGATACACCCATCCTAGGGTGGGTAGCCTCATACAATATAAAGTACAGAAAGTCTTGACTCTGGCTTGTCGCTTCTGCTGTTTTCCACCGCCATGAACTATTGCCCCTCTGTCATGTGCCACCCCATCTTGCAGCTAGCTGATTACTGACTGAAAACCTCTACAATGTGAGCTAAATAAACTTTTTCTCCTGCAACTTTGGAAGTTGGGTATTTTGTCTCACCAACAAAAGAAAAATAACTAAGACTTCAGACTAAGGATTATGAAAATAGAGCTGGGCTATTTTAAATTTACAAAGCCATGTACTTCAAGAGGCAGTTTCATAAACCCTGAAGAAAAAACTGCTATCACATTAAAAAAAAAAATTAAGCACTCCTGTAATACTTTCTTAGCACTTAAAGTATTTTTCTTCACAACATGTTCCTCTGCCATCAAGACTGTGGGTCTGGAGTGCATTCAACTATTGCTCTAGGATTGTCTTTAAAGCTGCTTGCTTGATCTTCCCAGACCACTGGTGTTGAACTTATGGCACATGCTGCATTTGGCTGTTTGTTACCACTGAAAGTTCTAAAAGGTTTCCCATCACTGCCTGAGGACTTGGAACGAATAACCAAAGCTTTTAAATGAAAGTTACTGGACAGGAGTTGATACAACAATGACTGTAAGGAGATTGAAATGAAAGCATTAGCAACAAGAGGCAGAGACATACAGTGACTATCACACTAAAACTACCACCTGGCCCCAAACAATGCTCAAATGTTATTGACTCTAAGAATTCTCAAATTTCAGAGATACTATGAGGTAGAAAACAAATGCACATCTCAGAAAAAAAATAGCAGCATTTGAACTCTTAGACTCCCTTCTGAGGTTCTTCAGTATGTGCTACCAGTACTTGTCCTCATCCTTGTCTGTTCTCATTGTTTTAACTTCTTTGCCTCCTCTTTCCACATTCTTCATAGCTTCTGCTGGGAGTTGATTTGGGAGAAGCTCACCTATGATATGATAAACATCTAAAAAGAATGAACTATCCCTCTGTCTCAAAAGAAGCTAATTAGTATAGGACTGTGTAATTTGTATCTCTGATAGTTTCAGATACCACGGGATGTGGTCCACTACAGTGCCAAAGACAGGACACACTTGACAGCCCATGTATGTTACACAATGCCCTAAACTAAGAAACCGTTTTTGAATGAGTTCTGCCTACACTCTGTCATCTTCATCCTGACCACCTAACATACCTATTCTAAAATATACCTAAAAATCACACTGGGTATAATATAAGCTGTGCAGGGAGGTTGTTTTTGTTGTTTTCTTTTTGGTTTTCTGAGACAAGGTCTTGTTACATAGTTCAAGCTGGTCTCAAACTCATGGCAACCCTGTCTCACCTTTTCAAGGGCTGGGAGACTGGAGTGTGCCACCATACATAATTGAAGGGATATATTTAGTTGTAAAGAAAATCCTTAGAGTAGGCTTTAAAGAACTTAATCTCTTTTTTTTGCAATAAATCTCCATAAGAAGCTATTTCAAAATAGTTGTGTATAAATGTCACATAAAGATCATATGAATAAAAATGACAGTTAAGTCTGTGACAGTATTTCATTTTTAAAAAGAATCATTGGGCTCCTACTATATACCAAGAATAGTTCATGCTAGGAACTCAGACTTAAAAGATACAGCTCATAATCTCAGACATCACAGAGAGTAACAGGGAAAGGGGAGAAGGAGAAAGGAGAAAGGAAGGAAAGGGAAAGAGACAGAGAAAAGGTGCAATAAAGAGTTTCACATTATTTAGTCTATCAACTTTACCCCAGGTTTATTTTCATATGCTAGCCAACAGAGATAAGATATGAAAATAGAGGAAGAAAGGGAGGGGGAAAAGTACAATGAGCACAGAGATTCAGTAAGTGAGCAGACAGGAACATACTCTATTTCTTATATCAAAAATTAGAGGAATTTAGTAACTGTGGACCTATTATCTGCTATTATCTTGGTTTTTCTCTTTCCCCTTGGAAGTACTGGGGGTTGAAGCTAAGAGAAGAGGTATATTCCTAGTCTTATTTTTATTTTTATTTTTATTTTGAGACAGGATCTCATTAAGTTACCCAGGCTGACCTCAAACTTGCCTTCCTTCTGTTAGCCTCTGGAGTAGCCTGGATTTTTGAAGCCCAGCTTATCTTGGTCCTTTAGAGTTTGCCCCTGGTTTATGAATACTTAACCCCATGAAACATTTTTATTGATGTGTTTTATTGTTTCTTAGAGAAACGATCTCAGTACTAGAAAAAAAAAATGCCAGGATAATAGCATTTAGAAATCTCTGTGTGATAGATGCCCTAATGACTAAACAGTAACTGAGAACATAACTTGGAAATCCAAAGAAATATAATGGTACTTGAGCCATAAATGAATATCCTATAAAACCAAGATATACAAAATTATCACCCATTCTCTCTCACACACACACATACAAATACATACATAACACACTTCTCTTTCAGCTTCAGCATCTCTTCTTCAGGAAGTCATCCTAATGTCATCTCAATATACACTCCCTGTGGCCCACACTTCTACTTTGTAGCACTTACCACATCTATACTTATACATTTATATATGTTTTCTGTCACATAAGAATGTAAATTCCAAGAAAAGCTATAATTGTGTTCACTTATCACTATATACCTAGTGATACACATGCTCAATAAATATCTGTTTAGTAAGTAAAAAGTGAAGTGCATAAAAAACTTGTGAAAGGAGCTTCAGAGGGATAGACAGGCATATTTCTCACTGTCTGCTTCATGTAATTTACATTTTAAAAATAAACATTTCTTTATAAAGAGGAAAACACTGGTTTTTAAATTAAAGTACAGCTATGCCTCAGTCATAATAAAATCCTTATACAGAAGGGGGTTCACATTATAAAGTGTCATCTATGCTTTGAAAGAATTCCCTCTGTTATATTAAGGTTATGCAAATGTGGAGGTAGAAATTAAGAGAACTCAATCGGAAACTAGCAGCAAACATTTTGTAACAATAGTACTCTAGGCAAGCCAACAGGGAAAAAAGAACTGATTATGTTATAGTAAAGAACTACTTGTGAAAGTAGGTGTACATCAACTGAAATGCCTGTCGTAGATATACACAGGTCCTTAAACATTTATAGAGCATCTATTATCTACTAGACATTGTAGTATATTCAGGAACTTACCAAAACTGATGTCAGGTTATACAGTCTAATCAGCATACAAGGGTGAAGGGGAAAGTGGGTGTGCCTTTTTCTACGTCCATTACAAAGGTACTTTATGAGCAGTAAAGACAACAAAAAATGCAAATGGTATAGAATCTCCCTTCATGGAGCAATACAGCATGACAGACACCAAACTATATTCTATATGGGAGTACAATGAGATAGGCTTGAGGTACCAGGGAACAGAGAAAAGGGACAGAAGAAGAGCATTTAATTCAGATTATCTAGTATTTTCAGTATGCACTTTTTCAGTACTTTCTCAAGCCCCATTCAGTAATTTGTCTTTCAGGGCTCAGCTTTAGCTAACATCCCAGAGCCTTCCTTAACCCTATAAAAGTAGGTTTTCCTCATTATCTAATTCAATAGTATGTTCATTTTTTCACTATATTAATCAAATTGTAACACGTCATTCATTTACTTGATTTGCCTCTTGACTAGAATCTAATCTGTAACAACTAGTAGCATCCACACTGTATTCTAAAATCTGGAAATATAAAAGTCAATTTTTAAAAAAGTGAGTAAAAGGGACCAAAACCCTTGTCCTCATGTAGCTTACATTCCATTGAAGGGAAGCATAAAATACAGTAAGGCATAAGTTATGCATTAGATAAAAACTGCTATGAAGAAAAATAAAATGGGGTAAGAGGGATGAGTAACGCTGCAGGACAGGTATTTTAAATAATATGAGTGAGCTAGGCCTCATCGTGAAGGTGCCAAATGAATCAAATTTTTAAAAAAGTAGTAAGAGGAAGCCACGCCAGAGATTTAGCTCAGCAGTGTACGCGCCTGCCTGGCGAGCACCAGTTCAATCCCCAGCACAAAAAAAAAAAAAAAAAAGTAAGCCAGACAGATAACTGGAGGGAAGCCATTACAGCTAAATACAACAGGCAGGGCACAGATCCTAAAGTGAGAGCTTGTCTGATAAACCCAAGGAACTAGAAGTTCAGTAACAATAAAGCAAATAAACAATAAAGCAAATAAAGGGAAGGGAAGGAATGGGGTCAAAGAGGTAAGAGAGCTAGACAGGTCAGGCTGGCTAAAATAAATATGCTAGATTTTAAAGTAAAACATGGGCCCCCTAAAGACCTCTAAATGGAGACATAAGATTTGCTTTTACAAAAGAATTACTCTGGCTTTAACACCAGCACTGACAAGGTTGAAGCAGAAAGATTGTGAGTCTGAGACTACCTTAGGCTACATAGAGAGTTCAAGGCTTGCCTAGTCTACATAGCAAGATCTTGTTTCACAAAGCAAAGTATGTACAAAAAAAGGAAGAAACAGACAGAAAGAGAGACAAGACAAGACAAGAGAAAGAGGGAAAAAATTACTCTGGCTAGTGTGCTGAGAATAAATGAGGCCACGGGGTGAGTGAAAAGCAAGGGGACCAGTTGAAAGCTGAAGTAATCTAGACAAGGGATGATAATGGCTTAGACCAGGGTGATAACACTAGTGTGGCAAGAAGCAGACATAGGAGAGTCAATAGGATTCCTGATAGAAGTGAAGTGGGTATACGAGAAAAGAGAAGTCAAGAATGACTGCAAGGTGTCAGCCTGGAAGAAATGAACTTTTTTACCAACTGACCTGGAAAAGGGTGATAGGACTAAAGGAAGATCAGGATCAAGGTTAAATTTTATACACATTAGATGTAAGAATAAATTATTGCTAAGCTTTATGAGGGCTTCAAATGAAATCATATTAACAGCAACAACCCAAAAGTGCTGCTCTTTACTGAAATAGGCCACCCTGATCAGAAAACTACTGAAGCGGGACATCCCAATCGATCCACAAACACACACAAACCACTCAACGGCCTCCGCCACTCGCACACATACATCTCACACCCAGGCTTCCAAAACAAATTCACAGAAACAGCTCCTTTACTTTTGCTCCAACATCTCTGATTGGGTCAAATCAAAATAAAAAGGCAAGCAAACCAATCCCCCAAATTTCCTCAACATCATTAGCCAAAACAAATTTGTGGAGCATATCATCTCATACAAATGAATGTCCATATGGGTTATGACCCCCATCATCTAAGTAAAGACCTGAATAAAAGCATTATAGGTGGGAGTTTTGACGAAACAGTTTCTCAAAATCATTCCTAATGATCCAGCTTCATTAGGCTAGGAAGTAGTTGCCTTACTTCTTACATTTTATACAGGAATCTCAAGTTATACAGTAGGTTTGGGAATCAAGAGGCCAGGATCATGGAAGAAATTCACTTACATATATGCATATACAGGTAGGTAGGTGGACAGGTAGGTAGACAGAGAATATTCCCAAAGGTAACTTTCTAAGGAGTTAGTCAGGGTAAAGCTTTAAAAAAATCTCTTCCCTTGTGATGCTAATATCAATGTTAGTTAGGAAGAATAAACAACCATTACCTCTGTGGAAACAACTCTAAATCCAAGTACATTGTGACTACAGAACTTGTAAACCAAACCCAAGATTGCAGTCAGAAAAGACAAAGAAATTGAAAGGGAATCGCCTACAACTCTATGGATACATACATTCTATTCTTAATGGGTATCTCTGTAAGGAAGAGAGGACACAATTACATGGGCATGCAAATTATTTTCCTAGAGAAATACAGACATCATCATTTTTCCCAATTGTGACTCCCAAATTCCAAAGACATCAAAAGTTTTCATAGGGAATTTTAAAGCCATCCAGGAGCTGAACTCATGATCCCTTTCTGACACCAGAATCTCGTATATTCTCTTTGCATCCACACAAGTCTATGTTTTTTATCTCCCAGATCCAGAATTTGATTTCCCAGTTTTTTATCACTCTTTACGCTTCACCTGCCCTCTAAGTCCTCTAATTAAGCAGGACCTGAGCTAGATGTATCACTCACCCTCACAGAGCCAGCAAGATTTCCTACAATGCTACTGTAAGTATCTGAGCATGCTTGTACAGGCTTGCAGGCACAGGCCAAAGGCAGATTGGTCAATCTTCAGAGTACTTCCCTTTACATTACAAAAAGTATCAAAATGCAAATTGCAAACCTTTAGTTTAAAATGTGTCCCTGGAGCAGAAAGATCTAACCTGTATACACAACATATATTCCAATGCACTGTGAAGATGTTCTTCAGTTACCTCATGTGCTCGAAAGAGATCAAGTCCTCTACTTACAAGAAAGAGTAAACATGGCTCTGGGCACCTTTTCAGTTCTAGTCATCATTTACCTAACTTACACTCAACTCCAAAGAGTGGCAAATGGTCAATGAGTTAACTAGACATGCATACAAGGACAGGAAGATGTGACTAAGTGGGGAGAAAAAGAAGACTGGCTTTGAAATATTTTTCCAGTTCTCTCTCTTTCTGGGAACACAAAAACCAGAATAACTAGATCTCAAGTTATACAGCCTACCCATAGGGTGGTAGGCAGATCCTAACATATCATGAAAACAAACTGAACAAAACAAAACTTGCCTTGAAAGCACCAGTTGTATTCTGAGATCACAGTTAAAAGTGAAAACTGTAAGGCTCCTCCCAGGCCAATAGCTGCTATTCTCAGAGAAAGACAGTAAGATAATACTGGGCTTTTTCTATTATTTTCAGTATAACAAAACATATATGGAAATCAAAAGGGAAAATCCAGCTAAAATATCACTACCAACAAATCAAACTTTTAAAATTAAAATCAAATTTTTAATTTCCTATAGAGTCCCAATCTCTAAATACAAGATTGGAATCCTGAAGGACTCAAGAACAAAGCCTACTTTAAAAATGTATACTGACAACTACCTTCCAAAAGTGAATTAAAATCAGAATTTCATACAAAGAGAAATGTCTTAATAATGAATTCTTCAAGACAATGTGTAAAAAGACACGCATTGGCTCCATCAACATGTTATATGGGAAAGCACCCTGTATCTGTACACCCCAGCTTTCTTCGTTCCAACCTTCCCAGATACTCTTCTCACCAGAATATTCAGACTAGTGGAGATGACTCATTACTCAAGCTATTAATGTCCCCTACAAAAGGTAATCTTTTTCAATCTTTGTCCTTTAAGGTGCCTGCAACGTCTGAAGAATATAGTATTTTGGTTTATCTTTGTACTTTTTACTAAACACAAGGAAAAGACTAGGAACATGGACCCCCTAGAAACAGAATACAGAATCCCCTGATAAGCCAGGGGATAAAAGGCATAGTCAGCTCAGAAATTCACCCGAATGTGGGGCTCAGTGCCTAAACCAACATATACATCTGGTAATAATACCACATGTACACTGATAAGTCATAAACAAAAAAGGCTTTCTTAATTCAAGGGCTCTACGAGCTACTGGGAATATTAAAATTTACATAAAGCACAATCAAAGAATACATATGAAACAGATTTTTATATGGCATTTCAATATAAGTTACTAAGAAATAAAGTGGTATCTTACTACCTAGTCTTCAAATTATTAAAATCTTTGATTTGACCATATTACAAATGTTGTCAGTAGAGAAGAAAAACACACTGCCTCTGTTTAACGAAAAGGACGAATAAGATCATCACTGCAAATTATAATGTTTGGGGTTCATGATGAAAACAGGAAACAGGCTGCCCAGGTGTAATTATGGTTGTAGTCTAATGTGCCTTTAGGTTCACCCAAGAATTAAAACCAAGTGAAGAGGGTAAGCAGCATTTATTCACCTCTCTACCTTGCTACCGAAAGCAACTTTTAATAATACTCTCAGCAACACATTACATAACGAACAGTAAACAACAATCTGATTCAAACCTCATTAGTAACAACATTCTGCCACAACCTCTCACTGAAATTAATAGCTGACTGTGCCAGAGAGATACAAAATGCAACACGTATCAATCTACCTATTTTTCTGGCGCCTACCACAGTGAACCAGACAAGCAGGTAATACTACTAGATCTGTACAGAACCTACAAAAATATTTTATTCTTTTTACAGTTTATTCCTCTCTTCCTTTTAACTAGACTACATCATAGGGATGTATTTAAAATTCAAGAGGAAAGTCAAAACGGCTCATCTAACTTTTACGGCTTATTTTGGCTATACTCTATGAACGATGGAAACAAAGATGTACTGGTAAGATTATGTGGTAACAGCAGTTGCATGGAAAGAACGGACTAAGAGGACAGCAACTTATGGAAGGAAAGCAGATGCTACAGTGATCACGCAAACAATGATAAACAAAAATTAAATCTAACCATATGTATGTAACCTTTACGAAGGTTAGATTTTGTTATATTGTCTTCTGAGTTGCATTATACTTTTATTATCTGAGGGTTCAACTTAGAGAAAACCATTGCCAAAAAAAGTTTAAAAAAGAAAAAAATTTGTTAGCTATGCAAACGAATCTTTACTTACAGAATCGGAAACATGCAAATTTCATAATGATTTTTAGATCAGTAAATGTGAAACTATCATATTCAGCATAGTTTCCTCTCAACGCACGCTACCACACTGGCGACTAGCAGAAAGATATTTGAAATGTTACTAAATCTACTGGGACTAAAATGTTCAGTCTTTCAGCTTTCAAATTAAAATTTAAAAGTAATTCATTCGGTTATAATTCAAGTACTTCTAAGGCAATTCAAGTATTCTTTTTTTTTAAATTACATTTGTGCCCTCTTTTCTCGACTTCAGTGAGACCAAGCCATAAGCATCACCTATCCAGTCTCTGTTGCTAAATAAGAGCATTTTTTGATAGTGCTAAGCAACATGCATAAAGTGATAAACCCAATCAGACTTGAAAACTTTTTTCTGCATAAAGATAAACACGATTTCTTTTACACCACACCCATCTAAATGCTAAAGCAGCCAGCCACGCTCTCTCCACTCACCCCCCCCCATTCCCCCAACCTCCAGCTGGACAAAAAACAGTCTTTACAATCAAGATAAAGATCTAGCTTAGGGTGTTCGGCTGGTCTAGGCTCTATTCTCCAATACCCGTATCAAAACTAGAATGGGAGCATTTGGTGAGATAGCTGAGAAAATCTCCAAATGCCCTAACTATCCTCGCCCCAGTTCTTTTTACAACCAAAGTCTGTTCTGACTACTAAGCATGCTCCGACTTCAGACAGGCGCCATATGAGTTTTCAAAGCTTAGGTTCCATACTCCACGTAGTAACAGCAGCTGAAAAGGGAGGAGACGAAACGGGGTGGTAGAGGACAAAAAGACCGGACTATGAAGTTGAGTACTGATACTGAAGTGAAGAAGCTTAACAGGATCGGAAAAAATAAATTTAAAAAAGACACCGCTTGGGCATTCTCCTCTGCAGCTCACGAAATCTTTGCAAAGCTGCAAACTGACATGGCAAGTGGAAACCAGACCTTAGTACCAGGTGAGTGCAGTAGCAGGTCGACACTATGCGGTGTAATTTCCACTATCCATAAGCGTGGATCCTTATCTTTGAAACACAAAGCGACAGCAGCACGGATTCATCAGGCCATTGGACAGCTGTGCGGTGCAGCAGACCAAGCAGCTCGGTGGAGCACCGCGATCCTATCAGGGGTGTGAATCGAGGGTGGTGCTTAGATGCGGTAGGAAGGCAAACTGCTCCCCTGGACAGACGCCGGGAGGGAGCCCCTCCACAGTCCCAAGTGGAACGACGGAGCTGGGACAGGGGCCAGCCCCAGCCCCGCCTCGGGACGCCGGGGGCCATGGGCGAGGCCTCCACCGCTGGCCAGTCGCTCCTTCCCAGCCGCCCGGACCCGGGCAGGCCAGGGCTAGGCCTACCTCCCACCCGCAGGCCCGGCCGCTTCCGCCCCGCCCGCGGCCGAACGCCCCGCCGCGGCGGCCTGAGGGTGGCCGCTGGGGTCGGAGGGCGACCCGCGTCCGGGCCGAACTTACAGGCCGCCGCACCGCCTGCCCGCCGAGGGACCCCCTCACTCACTCGCGGGACGGCTGCGCGCTCTCCCGGTGCAGTCGCTCGCTTCCCCGCTCTGCAACTTTATTAGCAGCTCGGCCGCGGGACACGCGCACGGCTCCCGCTCGCCCAGGACCCGGATGACGGGGGTGGGGGGGGTGGAAGGAGCCTAGGAGGACGCCTGTTGGGGTCGGCGCATGCGCGCCACAGCCGAGTGACCGCTGCGAAGCAGAGCGAAGGGCGGCCTTACAACTAGCAGCCGGAGAAAGTCTCCGCGCTTGGCTGAGCGCCCGCAAACCCCAACTTCCGATCAGCTGGAGGCTTCCGGTCGATGGCCAGGCCTGAGCGCAGGAGTAGGTTTTAGGCGCTAGTTAACCACCCCCTGAACACTTGGAGATTTTGTCATACAATATAAAAAAAAATCTGCAAATACAACTTCGCCACTTTGTTTTATAAATATAAATCTGAATGAAGAGAGTCCTCTTTCTGTGCAAAAGTAGTTTCGCAACCAGTTTCTGAACTCGTTATAGTTTCTTACTGAATGCAGCCAGTAAGCCGCTCCCGCTGGACAATCTTGAAGCCTCGCATTCCCAGAGCATGACTGCCTGCCTTCAGACTGACCACATCTTCCTCCCCTAGAGGAAGGGGATCTCTGGTTCAGGCTGGGGTGAAAGGGGCCGCAGAGGCACAGAGAGGCCACCCGCAGGGCAGTATCTTTCAGCCCTTCTCTTGATTCTTTTCACAGTAATTAGAGTTATTTCTTCTCCATGCTTTTTCCTCCAAATTCCCAAAAGTGTCAGCATTCCCAGAGTATCATTTCATACAGCCTGGTGCACCCAGTTTGGAGAGTACAAGTGAGGCAGTATTTCAGATAATTGAACTTTAATTTTACAAGGTCATACTGGTTTGTTAATATTATTTAAGTAGAGTAAATAAAAATCAAAATTGGAATCATGTTTTAAGCCTTTCATTCATATACCCGTCCAACCTGTAAGTCTGACTAAATTTATCTTTAAACTGCTGTATGGATAATTTTTCATCGTCTTTGTTGCCCTTCTCCTTGAGCCAGTGTCATCTCAGGGGACACACAAATGGGGTAGCTGCTATTTTGTGCCAGGTTCTAGCAGTTTGTTTCCTTTGGGGAAGAGACTAAGAAATTTTGCAGAAGTCTCTGCAGTGAAGTGACCATCTCAAAGGTGACAGAGGTCTAGGTGAGGGGAGTGAAAGGAGCCAGTGTGGAAACCAAGGAGTGTGGTTCCCACCAAAGGAAGCAGCTGCTGTTCTACTCCGATTGTCACAAGGAGCAAGTATGGCAATAAGGGCCCAGTGTTGGCAGGTCTTTTAATTGTTTTCTAAGGAAGCTGGAAATCTGTGTTTTTGTGCCAAAAAAAAAAAAAAAATTATCTGTTTAGCAACATTTCTCTTTCTCTGTCTTCTCCCTTCCCTGCCCCTCCTTTCCCCCTTCCTGCTCCTCGTCTCTCTCTTCCTCGCTTAGACATTCAGGAGGCCTACACTGTACAAGCCAAACAAAACAAACTCATGGTCCCAATTTAGCCTGCTGGCCATCAGTTTGCAATCTCAGGTCCCCATCTTAACTTCTTTACAACATCATAAACTCTGTGAAAGTAAAGTCTGTGTACTTTAACTTTTTGTCACACTCACAGATTATTTGTTGTTAATTCAGAACTTTCCAACCCTTGGAAGGCACATATTTCTGGAGCCTGCATGGATTTATGGCTCCCAGAAGTGCCTATAACCTTGCCTTGGAGGATGCCTTTTTTTCAGAACTGATGCTTGCAGCGGGCTTTGTTGAACATTATAGAATGTAACAATTTGGTTTAAATATTTTGTACATTAGAGCTACTCCTTATTTCAAACAGCCAGTAAAATCCTTCCACAAACAAATTGTTCGTATATATGTAAGAATAATTTGTGATTACAGGTTTTT
>PVJX010038986.1:0-15980 GCA_004027295.1 Dolichotis patagonum
GCTGTTACTCTTTACCCCTAACCTCAGAAAAAATAAAATAAAATAAAATAAAATAAAAAATTTTATAAAAAAGAGGATGAAACAAAATAAAACCAATTAAAAAAAACCAGTGTAGGAGAAACCAATTAAAAAACCAGTGTAGGAGATACTTCAAAACTACAAAATAAGTAATAGTTACCTTGATGTCTTCAAAATAGCATCAGGGAACTTTGGGCATAGTAAGAATCAAATAGAATAGAGTAGAATAGAAACAATAAAAAACAAAACAATGAATGCAATAAAGGACTTCAAGGGGCAGAGCTAAAGATGGCGGATCAGTAAGCAGCAAAATACAGAGCCTCTCTAAGAGAAACAGGTCAGATGCCAGAATAAAACATCCTGGAGAAGACCAGAGAGAGGGAGATGGATCCTCTCGACCCAGGAAGAAACTAAAGGGAAAGGAGCCGGTCAAACTTGCAGTCGTGGTGCTACCATCAGAGCCACTCAGATTCGCAGCCACGGTGCTCCTGTTGGAGCTGCCCAGATTCGAGGTCACAGTGGGCTCACTGCTGGAGCTGCCGTTGTGTTGAAGTTGGGGGTTGGTGAGCCCAACAGAGAGCAGGGATGGCATGAAGACCTGAACTAAGCCACTGTGAGTGCTCAGAATAAGACCCTCCCACGAGAAAGGGGTGACCAACTGGACGACATATTAGAATCGGGCAGGACGGGCATGAACAAGGAATGGCAGCGACTTCAGTTGGTTGCTCCTTGCCCAGAGTAGATTGGTGGGATGTGCTTGGGCTGGGTCATGCCCCTGGCTGGGACTCAATAGCCAAGGATGAAATTGTACCCGAAGTAGCCCCAAATTGATTCCATACACACAGCACTCACTAATGTGGTGAAGGCCCCCACTGGTTGACTGGCTCAGAGGGAAAGGGCCAGCATACATCACCCTTGCTTGCACCTCAATGACCAACAGCAAACTGGAGAGGGCAGAAATCCCTAGCCAGCATGCTTCAGAAGAACCATAACCAACAAAGAAAGGGGCTGGAACCTCCACCATACATCTGTACTGAGGAAACCAGAAACATGACAAGAGAAAGCAATAAGAAAAAGCCCCTAGCCCCCAACCCTAAGAATATTGATGCAGGAGAGTTAAATACAAAAGCGACTGAAGGCAGCAAACATGCAATATTAAACACTGCATTAGTGGACATAAACAGATATCTTCAAGACCTCATAGACGAGCTCAAAACTGAAATATTAATTCAAGTAAAGCAAGATATAAGTAGATTAATAAAAGAAATGCTAAGCACCTCTCAAGAAGACACAGATGGAAGAATGCAGGAACATAAAATAAAGGAAAGAAACAATCGATGAAGAATACAAAGAAAACTTAGAACACATGAAAAAGAGTCAAAGAGATTACCAAGAAATTAAAAACTCCATCAAAAGCTGGCAAAATTGCCTGAAAGAAACTAGAGATAGAAGAAAAAACTTGAAGATACGTTTGCAATGTCTGATCGCGAAAGGAAAGATCTCTTTAAAATAACAAGGAAACAGACAGTAACAATACAAAGGCTAAAAGACATCAAGAGGATCTGTAACTTAAGAATAAAAAATGTGAGCAAGCAGCCTGCCTCCTTGGTAAGTGGCTGTGGTCTGGCAAGCTGCGGCCACCCCAGGGCAAGAAGAAGCAACAGTGTTCCTGAGATCCACGCCATGTTGGAACTTAGGGCACTGAGCAAACCAGCAAGCAGCCTGCTGCCCTGGTAAGTGGCTGTTGTCTGGCAAACCACAGCCACCCCAGGGCAAGAAGCAAGAAGCAACAGCATTTCCTGAGATCTGTGCCATGTTGGAACTTAGGGCACTGAGCAAACCAACAACCAGCCTGCCACCTACCAGGGTGTGGGCTGATAATCAAGCATACCATATCGCCCCCCCACACCCCATTAGCAAGTGGTATCCAGGGATCTGGGCATCTCCTGGGAGGTTGACCATATGTAATGCAGCGAGTGGAGGGAATTTTCTTCTACTATCTCTTTGAAGGCATATATTTTTATTGCCGTTTTGTTTTGTCCTGATTAATGGTGTTGCTCTATTCAATATTGTTTTTATAAATTCTAGAATATTGTGTATTTCTTTTGCTATACCTGATTGAAAGAACAACTATTGAAAAGAAAATGAGATATACAACTATTGAAAAGAAAATGAGATATACAATGATACCTATTACTGTTATCCCAGTAACCTGCTGTGAAGTTCTGTACCAATTTCACTAAACTGTCTCATCCTGTTCTGTTGTATATTACTATCTCCAAGTTAATAAAAGATTAAATTAAAAAAACACAATAGAACATGAGAAAACAAGGTACAAAATACCTCCCAAAGCTCCCAACTCCACCAAAGTTGATCCATGTGACATGGATGACGAGAAACTCAAAAACAAAACAACAGAATTATATAAGGTGATTAAACAGGAAAT
Organism: Dolichotis patagonum; assembly: GCA_004027295.1. Taxonomy (NCBI): domain Eukaryota; kingdom Metazoa; phylum Chordata; class Mammalia; order Rodentia; family Caviidae; genus Dolichotis; species Dolichotis patagonum. The sequence continues at coordinate 2,465 of PVJX010038986.1, forward strand.
AACAACAAAACAAATCAATAAGGTACTGAGCAAGCTGAAACATGATATAACTAAACAGATAATGAACTTAAAAAGCAAAAGGAGGAAAAGAAAGTACTCTAAAGGATGTAACTGCATGTACATTTAAGTGTGTAGGATTGATAACCATATTACTAAGTTTCTGTTGGATTGTTGAACAGCACTGTTTGCAGCCTCACTGTTTGAATGTCCACTTTGTATGCCTTAATTTTATAACATGAACAACTATTTCTAAGAAGAGAATATGTAATTTATCAACTAGTGATTTCTTACAGTTTTTTTTTAATTCTGTATTATTTCTACCCTTTTTTTCTGTTTTGCTTTTTTTTCTCTTTAAATAAATAAAATTTTTAAAAAAGAATAAAAAATGTAAGTTAAGAAGCAGAGGTAAACACAAAGAAAATATAAAGGCTACTCACAGAAATAATTAAGGAAATCTTCCAAAACATAGGAAAAGGAAATTATATTCAGACGTATGAGGCATACACAAGTCCAACCACCTACAACAAAAACAGAGCTACACCCAGACATATAATAATCAAGATCCCAGAAATTCTTCGCAAGAATAGAATATTAAAAGCTGTCAGAGAAAAGAAACACATCACCTATAAGGAAAACCCACCAAAATCACAACAGACTTCTCAACACAAACCATGAAATCAAGAAGAGCTTGGAGCAAAGTATTCCAAGCCCTAAAAGAAAATAACCTCCAGCCCAGATTGATGTACCTTGCAAAAATGTCTCTCAGGATTGATGAAGAAACAAGATGATTCCATGACAAAGAGGAACCAGGGGAATTCGTGACCACCAATCCAACTCTAAAAAAAAAAAAAAATACTGAGGGACTTTTGAGAGAGAGAGAGAGAGAAACAGGATTTCAGGAACAGTGGCAGAGAGGCCTCAATGAATGCGGAAGACAGTGGAATGAAGGAGAAAAGAAGACAACTAATGGCAGAAAAAATAGCATAGCAGAAATTAGGCAGAGAAGGTTGGCTATAATCTCTAACATAGATGGCCTTGATGCACTAACAAAAAGAAACACAAGCAGAGTAGATCAGGAGATAGGGCCCATTGAGATTCTCTGTATAAGAAATATAATTAACCTGAAAGAGGGTTTATGGACAGAAAATTAAATATGAGAAAACAATGCTCTATGTGACAGGGAACCAGAAAGAAATAGGGACAACTCGACCAGCACCTGCTGATAGATTGGAAAGACATGATACTTTTGTGCAGTAGAGAACTACTCAGCTATAATGAAGGAAAACCTTGAGGCTTTTATAGGTAAAGTAATAAGACTTGAGATAAAGCCCAGGAGTGAGAAAGTTTTGAGCCACTTAGGTAAATAGCAGGTTGCTCCCCCAATTTAAAAACTGAGGAAGTTAGTGGGACCCAAAATATGCAGTGCACTCTGTGGGAGTGAAAGGAGAGGAATTATCTAAAAAAGGAAAGCAGAGGATATTGTTAATAGTGTATCAGGATTTAAAATCCGCATTATTCTCACTGCTCTGTTTAGATGAATTATATTCCATTCCAGTTTGTCTACTTGTACTAGATTTGAGGGCACAGACAGCTATCCTAAAAATAGCAGGATGTATTACAGTAATCATCCTTAATTTCCTATTAACTTAATATGAAGCCCTGTATAATTTACCCTGTCATATTATGACTTATCTTATTTGTATCTTGTTTGTTAGATTGCTGTTTTGTATTGACTGATTTTATTCAAATCTGTTATGATGATAGTATCAGGTCTGAGAGTGTAGGCAACTACACTTAAGATGACAACATTCACTAGGATACCCATTCTGGTTTGATTATTACCTGCTTTTGAAGTCTTATAATGTCTCCAATGTTTTGTTTTTATTAATATTGCTATGTACTGCCATATTCAATTATACTATGTCTGATGATACAGACAGTTCTATTGAAGCTAGCAAGAGACATCATAGTAACCAATGTAGATCACCTTTTATTGCGGTTTTATATAACTTTTTCATTTAATGTTTTTCTATTAATTTGTTTTGTTTTGTCTTGCTTTGTTTTGTTTTTCCCCCTAATACAGAAAAGATAGATATACATGTAGAGCCTCGTGCATGCATAAAACTTATAAACAGTTTATGAGAACTGATTATATAACACATGATGAAATGAACAACTACTTCGAAGAAAAAGAGACACTACAGTATTCAGTGCTGATTTTCTTATGTTTTGTTTTGTTGTGTTTAATTTTATCATCTTTAAAATAAAATAAATAAAATAAAATAAAATAAAGAACTTCAAAACAAGCCTATAGTAAATCTAAAATTGCTACCATAATATATTTTGCTATCTTCAAAATAGCTGTTCCTGCCGTTGGATTTGACATGATCAAACAAAACAAAAGAGAATAAAACCCAACTCAACAAAACAGTGGAAGTGATATAGGACTTCCAATACAAGACCATAGAGAATCAACAATGGCCGCAACCCTCAGAAGGAGATCCACCCCCAGATGCTACACTGCACACCCTTATCCTCTAAACCTATGATCAGACTGCTGGTCACAGACCTACAATGTTCGTAAAACACCAAAGCACCACAGGCATCTAATTGCATTTCACTTCCATAGCTATCATCACATCCTGTGTTTCTCTGGATAAACTGGTCACCTACAGCAGGGGGTGGGGTGGTGGGGATTGGTTTCTGTCTTATTCTTGAAGTCCAATGTTTTTTTCCATTTTACTGTTATGTTTTATTCCTGTATCTGTTAATCCAAGCAACTATTTTGAACATATTATAACAATATGCAATATAACAACCATTGTTAAATTCCTATCATCTTGTTTTGAAAACCTATTTAGTTATGGTTGTTCTTTGTTGCTGTCATTGTCATCATTTTGGTGGTGTTGTTGTTTTTATTTGTTTGTTCTTGATTTTTCTTTTATTTCTTTTTTCTCTTTAAAAAATAGCAAGGGATCATGAAACATCAATCCAGCAGCTGCAAGATGATGCAAAGAAGAATAACATGAAATTGATTGGAATCAATGAAAAGGCAGCATATAGCACAAATGACACAAAAAAAAACTTGTTCACAGAAGTCATGGCAGACAACCTCCCAAGCATGAATTTGACATACAGACAAATGAGCCATATAGAATTCCAATTAGCCATGTTCAAAAAAATCTATACTGAGGTATATAACAGTGAAGATTCCAGAAATTCAATGCAATAACAGAATATTAAAAGCTGTTAAAGACAAGGAATGAATCACTTATAAAGGAAAGCCCATCTGAATCACAGCTGACTTCTCAACACAAACTCTCAAGTGAAGAAGAGCTTGGAATGAAGTATTTCAAGTCATAAAAAAACAACCCCCAACCCAGATTGATATACCCTGCAAAAATATCTTTCAAAATTGATGCAGATTCTCGGACTGCAAGGGGAGAGAACCAGGCCTCATAAGGAGGTGTTTCCCACCCGGAAAGCAGTGCCATGCATGGGCTGCTGCTGGAGTGGGGACAGGCACACCCAAGCCTCTCTTCATGAGTCAGTGCCATTCACGAACCGCGGGGTCGGGGGGAGAACTAGGTCTCAGCAGGAGGTGATCCCTGCCTGGAAACCATATCATTTTCATTGTTTTCTTGGGTTGGGTTTTATTCTCTTTTGTTTTGACTCATTATTTTAAATCTGATGGCATGAGCAGCTGTTTAAAAGAGTAAGACATGTTATGGTAGCCATTTTGGATTTACTATTATCTTATTTTGAAGTTCTTTATTGCATTAATTGTTTTGTTTTTATTGTTTCTGCTCTATTCTAACAGAGGTATCTGAAGCTATTTTGAAGACAACAAGAGGCATTATGATAACTATTGCTGATTTTGTAAGGTTTTGAAGTCCTGTATTACTTATACTAGTTTATCGTGATTGAGTGCATTCTGTTTTATTTTCCTCAGTTTTATCTTCTTTAAAATAAAAGTTTAAAAATGCAAAAAAAAGTTTATGGAGACATAAGATACTCCCATGGCAAAGAACACCAGAAGAAATTCACGACCACCAAATCAGCACTTAAAATGTTCTGAAGAACATTTTAGAAAGAGACAATGAAGACCACAACTTCATAAACCCCAACAAAATGAATATACCAAAAAAGTCAAGTAATTAATTAGAGAGGATAGAAAAGAGAAGCAACAACAGGAAAACAACATGACAAGGCTTAGTCAATACATTTCAGTTAAGAAGCTTAAATGTAAATGGTTTTCATTTACCAATCAAAAGAAACAAACTATCAGACTAGATCATGAAACAAGATCTAACAATATGCTACATATGAGAAACATGTAAATTGACCATGGTGATGCACACCTGTAATCCCAGCACTCAGGAAGTTGTGGCAGGAGGATCATCCTGAGTTTGAGGCCAGCCTGGGCTACATGAGTGAGTTTAGGCTAGGCCATAGTGACAATCTGCCTCAAAAAGAAAAGGAAGGAAGGAAGGAAGGAAGGAAGGAAGGCATTTAACTCAAAAAGAAATTCATATACTGAAAGTCAAAGGATGGAAAACAATACTCCATGTGACAGGAACCTGGAAAAAAGCAGAGTAGCTATTCTATTTGCAGACAAATCAAGCCAAGATTGATCAAGAGAGAAAAAGAAGGTCACCACATCCTTATTAAGGTAGAAATCCAAGAGGAAGAGATAACAATCATAAATATTTATGCAGCAAATATCAGCATACCAAATTATATGAAACAAATATTGATGGATGTGAAAAGTCAAATAAGTACTAATACAATGGGGGACCTCAGTACCCCACTGTCACAAATAAACAGATCAACTAGATAAAAAAAATCAACAAAGAAATATCAGAACTGAACAAAACTTTTGAACAAATAGGCTTAGTAGATGTTTATGGAGTGTTCCACTCCACATCAGAATACACATTCTTCTTAGTTGCATATGGGATATTCTCTAAAATAAACCACATACTGGCTCATAGAACTTGCTTAAGTAAATGCAAAATAATTGAAATTATCCCATGCATGTTATTAGACCATAGTGCAAGAAAATAGGACATCAATGTTAAAAGAAACCACAAAAATTTTATAAACACATTGAAATTAAATAATATCCTCCTGAACAACCAATGAGTCACAGATAAAAATTTTTTAAAAATTCAACAGTTTCTACACTACTACATAATGCCAGAATAATATATAAGAAATTATAGGACACAATGAAAGCAGTCCTATGAGTAAAATGTATAGTAGTGAATACCCATTTCAGAAAAACAGTGAGCTCAAATAAATACCTTCATGTTAACCTCAAGCTTCTAGAAAAAAAAGACCAAGTCAATCCCAAATCTCATGTGAAGGGAAAAAATTATAAAGATCAGAGAAGTTAATGTAATTGAGACTCAGAAAGCAATGCAAAGAATCAATGAATTAAGACTTGGTTCTTTGAAAGAGTAAATAAAATAGCCAGCCTTATCAAAAAAAAAGGAAAGAAAAGACTCAAATCCATGCAACTAGGAATGAAAAGGGTATAATCACAGCAGATTCTGTAGAAGTCCAGCAGATCATCTTGTATTATAGAGAACCTATATTATAATAAGATGAGAAAAAAAGAAATGGACAGATTCCTAGAATCATATAAATTATAAAAGCTGAAGTAAGAAGATATAAAAATTCAAAACAACACAATATCAATGAAATAGAAGATGTAATTAAAAACCTACCAATAAAGAAAAACCCAGGTACTGATGAATTCAGTGCTGAATTCTACAAGAAATTTAGAGAAGAACTAATGTCACTAATGCTGAATCTCTTTAAGAACATTGAAAGGAAACAATACTCCCAAACTCATTACTAGAAGCAGCCATTACCTTGACACCAAACCCCCCCCCCCGCTGCTTTTCTGATAATGCATTTGCGGCTCCATGAGGGGAATATCACATCCATCTTATTCACCAATATATGCCCCTCCACCCATCACTAGGTCAATGCAATAACTCATTGTCATTCAGAAAACATTTATTGAAGACCTATTATGAACAATCTCTGCTCTGTTACTCAAAATACAACACAGAGTAAAACAGAAAATCCCTGTACTCATGGAGATTACAATGCAATCAAAGTGTCTAGATAAAGTTAGTGGCTTGTCTCAGATCCCTTTGTTTCAGTCAAAATGTTCTCTTCCCATTTCTATGAGTGTTTGCTCCTTGTTCCCAGCTGCCCAACTCCCAAGAAAATTGTCCTCCCCGACAATGACTTATAAAAAGCAGAAGCAATCAATAATACACTCAAGATCTTCTATCTCAAGTCTGGACCTCCTTGAAATCACAAGATAAAGGGGAAAAAGATGCTGGGACAACGAGGCTCCTATTTGAGTTAAAGTGGAGAGAGATAGTCCTAACTCTAAGGTGGCTTTTGTGGGACCCACGGAAGGCAAAGGTGTGAACAGTGTGTCAGTATGGGAGGAGGACCACCTTGGGATCTCACATGCTGAGGAGCAAGAGGGAAGTTGATACTGCTAGCAAATAACAGCCAGGGGAATATTGGCAGGGGTAGATGTTGATGTGAATAAGGAGGATTATAATGGGGCTTCTTTCCACTCTAAAGCCACTGCCATACCAAAACACTCAAATAGGAGCAAGAACTAAATATTTTTTTAAAAAATCATCTCTTCAGCAACAGCCTATGGCCCAGGAGGAGAATCAAGAAGGCAACCCACACCTTCCTCTGAGCAAGTGGCAGCCATATGGGCCAGGGGGAAAATCAAGAAGCCAATCCACACCTTCCCACAAGCCAGAGGAAGTTATGCAGAGAGAGAGAGACAAGAAGAGCAATGCTCCCCTCCCCTGTAAGCAACCAACTGATTAGGAAGAACACAGGTTGAGATGACAACAGCTGAAGTAAAAAATAAAATAACAATGCTGGTATTGTTTGATTGACTCTGCAGGCCTAAAGCCGGTAGTCTGAGCCTTGATTAGGAGGAAAACAATATGCTATATAGCAACTGTGGGCATTTCCTTCTGTTTTGTTTTTGAAATTCAATGTTTTGTTCCATTTTATTATTTTGTTTTATTCCTGTATCTGGTAAGCTGAGCAACTATTCTGAAGATAACAATATGTAATATAACAACCATTGCTAAATTCCTATCATCTCGTTTTGAAATCTTATATCCCTATTGTTTTGGAAGGGGTTGTCATTTTGTTTTTGTTGTTGTTTTCATTTGTGTTTTGACTTTTCTGTTTTTTATTTTTAAAATAAAAAAAAGACAAAATCATCTCATACAGATGCAGTCTCTTAGAGAGATGGCATAGAGTCTACCATCTCTGCAGATGACAAAGCATATATGTGCACTGTATAATACAACATTAGATACAAAACTACATACAGCTTACTAGAAATGCACAAAAGAGAATTATAGGGAAGTTCTCTGTTTCCTGTTCATATTTTTTTCATGAAGGCATCCTTTTCTGTTTCATGCTTATCCCTCTTTTCACATGCACTCTGACCATCCTAATCCACTTTATCACTGAGGAAGACTGGGTACAGGAGGTGGCTAAGAAACCATGGGTTCTTAGGCCACATTGAGTCTCCTGGACAGAGAAAGGGCAAGAATAACCAGAAGCATCCCCTCTGCATGAAGGGCTTTCAGGAGTGGGAAGAGGGCAGAAGGGCTGGCTGAACTACCCTTTCTAGCCAGTGTCAAGTGAAGAGTGGACAGAAAGTGAGACTGAAAGATATGTTTTCACAGGGAACCAGAAAGCTCAGGCTGAGCAGGTTTCAACTGCCTCCCCCATCCTCCAAGCTCTTCAGCAAGTAAGGCAAAGGGGCTGTGCTAAGGATAAAGCTTAGTTTTATAATAAGCTGTACAACAAAACACATATTAATCAACACTCTGAAAGCTGAGATCCCAACCCCAGAATAGATTTGGGAAAAGAACTCAGGTTTCCTAATTCCTACATTAAATATATAATCTATTGGTATACAGAGCAGGTCTTTCTTTTATTTAGATTTTTTTTATATAGGGTTTAACTGGGATGGTTGGGGAGAGAGAGTATGGGCAGTGGGAAATCTGGCATGTCTTGTGGGTACTGGGGAAGGTATTGCACAAATACTGCCAGCTAACACTGGGCAGCGTCACTCCATGAAAACCAAATGTACTACTTGCTGGGATCAGGACACATGGGCAGTACATGGTGGTCAAGCATCAGATATATAGCCTTCAGCTCTCAGAAAAGGAGAGTATTGGGAGGAAAGACCAAGGAAAAAGAGCTCCACTGACTTCCCAGATGCTTTACTCTGACTAAAAGACATCAAATCATGCCAAATCCTCCCAAAGCAGCAGGATGCTTATGGAATCTCAGAATCTGCCCCCTATCATCCCTCCCACTTCTCTTCCTTCATCAGCTCTTTAAATTCATATGTGTCAATATTTTACTTTGGAGAGAGGGGTAAATACCAGAACTTATATTCCAGCCAGCCAAAACACAGTAACACAGCCATGCACAGAATTTGAGTTTTTTTGGACAGACAATCTATATTCAAACAAAATAATATTTTGGCTTACATTGTCTAAATTGCCTCTTTTTACTCTAAATATATTAATTTTTAGCCTTCCAAATTACTTTGGCTCTACTAACCCATAGGTATTGTGCCAAACACAAAATGGAGGTTGGATATGGCTTCAATAATGCAAAGTTGGGAACCCATATATCATAGCATAACCTAACCCTACCACTAGCTCTTCAGAGATCTGATTAACAGGACCAACAAAGACCACTTTATTAATCAGTCCTTTACTTCCACAGACATTGCTTTAGAGATTTCAACCTATCCAAATAATGCTGACACTAACTACACAACCACGATCAAACTAAATGCCAACAAAAGCTTCTGCCCTGTGCACTAATCATCCTAATATGGTCTAAGCATGAGCTCCCAGAATTGTGGAAAAGAGGTTCTGTCAACAGCTCCATCCCTGTCTGTTCTAATTGGTTTTGCACAGATAAAATCAGTAGCCAAGAATCAGAGGTTTCGCTGGTGGCCTCAGCTCTCTCAAAATAAGCTGGTCAGGAAAGAACAAACCAAGAATAATTCATTAAAATCCCTTTTCTTTGGAAGACACATCCAAATAGGGTGAAATGACAGTAACATTTGTTTAGAGGGAGCATAGGTCTACAAAGTGTTATCTCTGGAGATGAACTGTTCAACTAAAAAGATATAATCTTGAAATAATGGTTAAATTGATGTAATCTACTGTGAAAGTTTCCAACCCCATCTGTGATATCTTCCAAGGTCAAGTTAAATCAGGAGCAGTGGGAATGATGGTCTCTCTGCCTCTGGTTCTGAATACACACACATAACCACCTACAAAAGCACAGAGGCTCAAGTCAGTTGTCAACTGGAGATAATCCCTGAAATCATGGGGCAACAGAAAAGCTGCTCACCTTTCAGCAAGGAAACGAAAGTCAGAGGGTTGTGCTTGAGGCTACGGGATTAAATTTCACATACCTGTTAAATTCTGGTAAATAAAGGTAACTGCCAGCTTTGGTATATGTGCTGCCAAAGCGAGCACAACTGCCGGCATTCAAAGAGAGAGATTAAATTATTGTCCCTGGAGCAAGAACCCAGATATTTTTATTTTGAGGCTAAAGAACAGAACTATATAAGGCCAAGTGCTAGCTAATGAAAGAAAAACTCTACTGATAGAAAATGCATGTGTTTTCCCCTTAATCAAACCCTCTGTCCTGGGTTTCTCCTGATCACTGACCTAAGTGCTTTTCAGAGTCAAATTCTTACCAAAATCATTTAAGTATAAAAATAGTTATTTTTATATCTGTTAATAAGATTAGTGATGTTGATAGACTGTAGTTTTTGATCTTTTTAATTAGTTACTTTGGGCGTAGAAGTCAAAATCACAACTGAAAAATGTTATTGACTTTCTTCAAGAATATTTGCATAAATATTTGCATAAATATTTGCATAAATATTTCTTCAAGAATATTTGCATTTCTTCAAGAATATTATTGACTTTCTTCAAGAATATTTGCATAAAATTACCTAGTTTTTGAAATAAACTTTATTTTAAAAACTTAACAGAGGCTTCCCGTTAATGTGTCAGCATATCAGAGCTTAGAATTTACCACTTCAATCTAACAAGTAAAAAGCTGAAAAATCAAAAACTCTTCTTAGATCTATAAGAATGAACTCACAGTGCCAACTGTGTCCTAAAAGCTAGAGAAATAGAGGTGGAATCCAGAGAATCAAAACACACAAAAGCAGAAACTCACAAACTTAACTCTAAGAAAAAACAGGGCTGGCCTAGGAAAACATAAACAGTAACTGATAGATCCAGGGAGTTCAGTGTGGTCGTCTGAGGGTTGCATAGTGGAGGGAACCCAGGCAGTGGTGGGCCCTCCTTGTGTGAGTTTTAAGGGCTAGGGCTCTACCAGGTTCTCACAGCAGATCTTTTAGAAAATTCCCCTCTCACTTCTGAGACAAAGGGTAGGGTAGAAGAAACAACTAAAGTATAGCAGAGAATTCTGTTCTCCTCAGCAAAGTCTGGCTCTGGAGCAGCTAATTTAATCAGAGTTTAACCTGTGTTGTGTTTTTACTACAGCTCAGCAGACCTTGGGGAAGGAAAATACTCAACTCCACCTGGCTCTAGGCTTACACCAAAGAAAAGAAATAGCCCCACTTGAACAGCCTGAAACCTTCTCATCCCCTTAACAGCACAGTGTAGGGGGAGGACTGAGAAGAATTTTTTGTGATTCACATCTCTGGGGAACAGGCTTATTAAAGAATGAGACTTAAACACAGAACTATAAGACGTTCCCTCCCCTCAACATCTTTTTACTGAAGTCCCATTTGCAGCAGTTACTTTTACCTAGTACATAACGTCTGGCTTTCAAGAACAAAATTATAAGGCCACCTAAAAGGCAAAATCACAAAGTGATGAGGTAGAGTGAGCAGTACAACAAGACTCAAATATTGGTAAAAATTTTGGAGTCATCTGAATAGGAATTAAAAACAACCATGATTAAATTGTCAAGAGTTTTAGTAGAGAGACAATATACAAGCACAGGTAGAGAACATAAACAGAAAGATACAAATTCTAATAAGGAACAAAAACGAAGTGCTACAGATCAAAAATACTGTGACAGAAGTGAAAATGCCTTTCATGGACTTATTAGTAGACAGAATACAACAGAGAAAAAAATCTTTGAACTTGAAGGTATTTCAGAAGAAACTCCCAAACTTAAAAGTAAAAAGAAAGAAGGCTTTAAAGTATAGAACAAAACTGTCCAAGAACTTTAAGGCTTCAAAAAAAGTAATGTGCACATAATGTGAATAACAGAAGAAAAAATAGGAGAAATATTCGAAGCAATAATGACTGAAAATTTCCTCCAGATTACTGTCAAATGCTAAAATACAGATACAGGAGTCTCAGAGAACTACAACAAAGATAGTTTTTTAAGAAATCTTCTAACTGAGCAACTCATATTTAAACTACAAAACATCACAGATGTAGAAAAACTGTGAAAGAACCCAGAGGAAAAGTTGACAAATGTAGCTAGCAGATGTTTGATAAAGGATCAAAATCAATAAAAATAGAGCAAAGAGAGTCTTTTCAACAAGTACTACTATTCACAAACAAAATAATAATAATAATAGTAATAATAATAATCACAGATGTTCTGCCCTTCACAAAATGAACAGAAAATGAATCTTAGACCTAAACGTAAAACTTCTAGAAGATTGAACAAAATCTAGATGATATCGGGCTTGACAGTGACTCTATTTGAACATCCTTTTTGTCTCAACACCAAAAGTGCAGACCAGGAAAGAAAGATTAATAAGCTGGACTTCATTAACATTAAAAATATCTAATCTCTGAAAACCTCTGTCACAAGAATAAGGAGGTAAGCCACAGACTAGGAGAAAATATTATGGGGGAAATAATATAAATATAAATGTAAATATAAATATTCAAGAACTGTCATTCAAAATACACAAAGAACCATTAAAACCTAACAGTAAGAAAGCAAACAACCCAACTAAAACATAGATAATGAGCATCTGAGATGGAGACACACTTCTCAGATGAAGAAATACAAATGGCAAATAAATACATGAAAAACTGTTCAGCATCTTTTGCACTAGAAAGTTGCAAATTAAAACAATATTGAGATTCCATGTCACTCCAGAAAGAATGGCCAAGATCAATAAATCAACCAATAACAAATGCTAGAAGGGCTGTGGAGAAAAAGGAACCCTTTTCCACTGTTGGTGGGAGTGTAGACTGGTGCATCCACTGTGGAGGTCAGTCTGGAGGTTCCTCAAAAAACTGGGATTAGAGGTTCCATTTGACCAAGCTATCCCACTTGTGGGAATTTTCTCAGAAGAGTGGAAAACATCATACCAAGTGATATATGTGCACCCATGTTTATAGCAGCACAATTTGTGATAGCCAAATCTTGGAAACAATCCAAGTGCCCATCATCCAAGGAATGGATTTAAAAAGATGTAATATTATTATGCAATAGAGAATGACACAGCTATAAAGAAAGATTGCATCAGGGCTTTTATAAGTAAGTGGATGCAATTTGAGACCATACTCATAAGTGAAATAAATCAAACTCACATGTGTAGATACCATATTGTCTCTATAGTGTAAGAAACTAAAAGAGCAAATGTGATCCAAAGTCTACAACAAATATTGTGTAAGGCTAAGAAACTGCTCAAAGAGAAATAGTAACTGTGATGGGGGAAAGGAAGAAAGAAGAAAGGGAAAAGGAAAAGGACATAAATTTATGTATATATACATAAGATAGCTAAGATGACTATACTACTAATTCTGTTAGTTCTTGGAAAAGAACAGTTAATACTCATATAATTAGACCAATTTTGCATGTCTATATCTGGTAATCTAAGTAACCCTTTTGAAGGTAGCAATATGCAGTATTACAATCATTTTTTAATTCCTACCATCTTGTTTTGAAAACCTATACTGCTATAGGTTTTGTTATTGTTGTCTCTTTTGCTTTTTGTTTTTCTTCTGTGTCTTTTTTCTCTTAAATAAATAAAAATAAAACATAGACCAAATTCCTCAATAGGTCACTAAAAAATATATACAGATGGGAAATCTGCATATGAAGAGTTACTGCATGTCATATGTCAACAGGGAAATGCAATTTAAAATAGTGGGATGCCACTGCACACCTGTTAGAATGGCCACAATCCAGAACACGGATAGCACCTAATGCCGGCAAGGATGTATTGGTGTGCAGAATAGTACACTCACTATAGAGGGAAATTTCCTAAGCTTCAACTAACACAGGAAAGATGTTTGTCTTGTAATCCCAGTGACATCTGTGCTTCAACCCTGATGATCTCCATACCCCACATCTCTTCTCTGACACTACCCATACACTTGGTGGCCAGTGTCTTTTCCACTCCTGCTGTAGCATTTCCAGTAGCATTTATACTCACCCTCTCATGCTCACAGCT